>JAODOY010029264.1:9924-22666 GCA_025399855.1 Forbesichthys papilliferus | reverse complement strand
ACACACACACACACACACACACACACACACACACACACACACACACACACACACACACACACACACACACACATTTCTATTCCCTCCACAAACTCAGGAGGGCGATCTCTCTGTGCTCCTCTTGCTAATAAGCTATTAGCTAGCTACTAACGTCAAAAATATTGGCACAGAAAAGTGTTTTCTCAACATTTTTAATGACGCCGCCGTTGTTCCTTTGATCAGGACCTGTGCAATAATGGATGGATGGATGGGTGGATGGATGGATGGATGGATGGATGGATGGATGGATGGATGGAAGGAAGGATGGATGGATGGATGGATGGAAGGAAGGATGGATGGATGGAAGGAAGGATAAATGGATGGATGGAAGGATGGATGGGTAGATGGATGGGTGGATGGATGGGTAGATGGATGGATGGGTAGATGGATGGGTAGATGGATGGAAGGATGGATGGATGGATGGATGAATGGATGGGTAGATGTGTGGGAAGATGGATGGATGGAAGGAAGGATGGATGGGTGGATGAATATATGTGTGGATGATGGGTGGATGGATGGGTGAATGAATATATGTGTGGATGATGGGTGGATGGATGGATGTGTGGGTATATGGGTGGTTGGTGGATGGTTGGATGTGTGGATGGGTGGATGTGTGGGTAGGTGGGTGGGTGGATGGGTGGATGGATTTGTATATGTGTGGATGATGGATGGATGGATGGATGTGTGGGTATATGGGTGAGTGGATGGATGGATGTGTGGGTAGGTGGGTGGGTGGATGGGTGGAAAGATGGATGGATGGGTGGATGAATATATGTGTGGGTAGGTGGGTGGATGGGTGGATGGACGTCCAGTCACTGTGTTTGTATGGGGCTGTCTGCTCTGCGCTGCATTAAGGCAGCTGATGCCCATCCTCATCAACCTGCTCTCTCACGGGATATCCGTCCGCTGGTGACGGAGGCCGGCTCTGACATTGAGAGAAGAGCGCTTCCCCATCGCCCGCCAGAGACACGCCCCCTCAATAAATCACTGTCCAGACTCCGCAGATGACAAATAGAGCCTACTCCTTTTTGTTCATAGGAGCACTTGCGTACAAAGTCACACACACACGTACAGACACGCAGTTACCTGGAAATGTATGACCTGTCCTTTATACCACACCCACACACACACACACACAAAGAAAAAGAAAAAAAAACACACACCTTCAACACATATGGTGTCTTTCTCTCTCTCTCCTAATCTCACCATCTCTCTATCCCTCTATCTCTCTCTCTCTCTCTCTCTCTCTCTCTCATTTGTTCTATTTCACACAAACAAACAAATGCACACACACACACGTGTGCGCACCCACACACCGGGCCAACTGGTCTGACCTACATCTCAGCGCTCGCCTGCAGAAGATTCCTGGTGCTCAGTTTTCCTAGCAGGCTCTCTGGGCACGGCCTCCAATCTCCTTGGCCCCGAGGAAATCTCAAACGGAGGATTATCTCTTCCAATTTTGGTAACTAAAACTTGCATCCAGTTAATCATAGAGCTTGTTTCAAACCAGAAATATGCTTTGACACCGCATTGTATCGAGAAATGGATTAAAAGCCGAATACAGCCTCCTAATCATGCAGAATAATTAGTGGCTGCTAAATAAAAGGATGATCAAGCAAATTCAATTAAGCAATGCAAATGACTTTAAAAGGTAACTGATGCATGTCTCTGAGGTATAGATACTAGCCGTTGTGTTTAGCTAGGCTGCGCTATTTAACCAGGGCCTATTGTGTAGACCCTGGAATTGTGCCATTCATATTTAGACACATTCCTTTTCAGAGGTGAATTCATTAGCCTCTTTTGTTTTGTTACTTTAATTAGATGCATTTAAAGTCATGGCATACACCGCAGTGATATTTCACAGATATATAAAGCGTCACATAATGGGCAGTATATACTGTGTGTGTCGGGTATTTCCTGGGCAGCGTTAGTTTTGTGCCGTATCACCCAGAGATTAGGGATGGGCCACGCCAAACTTTTAAAACAGTCATTTTGTCAGTTTTAAAATATTACCACCAGCATTGACATCACAGTAGAGTCAAATCAATTAATTTACAGTTCAACAACACACTACTTAGCACTTCAAATATAAAGTGGGTTACAACATGTTTTATTATTATTATTCTTATTACTACTTTCAGGAAACCCAAACTGAAATACTGTATCTTTCCCAACATTTCCCAGCATGCAAAGTGTTTCCTTGTTTGCGGACTGTATGTGTGACTGTGTGCAAGGCGCGCTTGATTTTCACGTAACACATGTCTTCCATTGTCATATGACATGGGCCAGGTGACATAACTGCACCCTAAACTGTGTTTATGGAGCTTTAAAGTGAGTAACAGGATGGATCTGTGACGAGACGCATTAATGCCGGTGTTAATATTGAACATTGATCAACACGCCATATCCGTTAAAAATCACCGCAGGACCTGGCAGGTTTTCTCCATCCGCTGATAGTACTGGGGGAGCTCCAACAATGGCTCATCATTTATCTAGCAGCCCAACATGGCTGGACCTACATCGCTGCTTGCTATTTCATGTTCTGCTGGCTGCGTGTGCATGGGACTGTGTTTGCGTGTGTCTTGGTGAGAGAGAGAGAGAGAGAGAGAGAGAGAGAGAAACATACGGCGACCGCAGAGCATAAACTGTACAAGAAAATGTGTTGCTATTTTATTTATATTCTCCATTTACTCTGTGTGGCAGTAAACAGCAGGGCGGTAATAGGAACACATGAGACCTTCTGCTATTACCTTTAACGTCACATGATAATTACATTGCAGAAGTGATGACAGTGGATTGATATGGCAGCTGCATGGCACTCTCTCTCTCTCTCTCTTTCTCTCTCTCTCTCTCTTTCCCTCTCTCTCTCTCTTTCCCTCTCTCTCTCACCTATTGATGTCCTAGCTTGTTCCACGCAACTGTAATCTATTTGGGCGTGTTACTGATACGATCCTGTTTGCCATTTTGAAATTATGCCTTAAATCCAATAAACTCTTTCCTCTGGAGGGCTGATCTGTGGATATTGAAGCACTGTGCCAGCCATCTCCCCCTACTTGCCCCCCTTCCCCCCACGCCCCCACCGATGACATCTATGTCGGTCACAACGGGAGCCGGCTGGCGTCTACGGGAGACATTTCCGGGGCCATGTTGGATGATGAGATGTGGAGAGGCACATATTGTCGTTACAAAGGAGAGCCAGCCACGGTAATGATTCGCTTTTACACAGTCAATTTCCTCCGCTATTCAGGCACATTATTGTGACACAACTATCCCCCTCAATCACCCCCCCCCCCTCCCCACACCCCTCCTCCTCCTCCTCCTCCACCACCCCCCTCTTTCCGCTATTGTCAGGCCGTCCTCTCAGCGATCTTTTATGTGGCCGACACAAAGCATCATTTAATTTAACAGGGCTCACCGCGCTCGCAAGGCACGGGTGGGTCACTGGAGGCGCTGGAGCGCCGAATAATCGTTGCCATGGGAAAAGATTTAGGAGAAAACATTTGATTTGTGTGAAAGAGACACAGAGACAGAGGATGAAACCCATCTGGAATCTCGCCGCGGGCGAACGCAGCAGAAATAAACAACCCCGAAGGCAGCCGACTCTGTTCCTCTGAAATGGTTCTGTTGGGTTTGAGCTTTGAAAAGACAATTTAAAAAAAGAAATGTGTTTTTGTATAAAAAAGACGTCTTTAATTCAAGGGAGATTAGCTGCAGAGTTCTTGTCGGGTTAGACTTCAACAACCATGTCTCCACCCACCATCACAATACCGCAATAGAGTCTCAAGGGTGCAGCTCATACTAGTAAATGATTGACAGGTCCAGTACGGGAGTTAGCCACGCCCTCTCTGTCACCTTCAGCAGGCCATCAGCGCACCATGGAAACTGGCTGCTCAACACAGCTCACATACTGTACACGCACACGTACACACACAGTCTCACACACACACACACACAATAACAATTTTATGATTCATTTAGCTCTGTAAAGCAGTTGAGCTGGGTTGCGCGCACACACACACACAGTCTCACACACACACACACACACACAATAACAATTTTATGATTCATTTAGCTCTGTAAAGCAGTTGAGCTGGGTTGCGCGCGCGCACACACACACACACACACACAGTGATTGACACTTTAACGTAATAATCCGGTATAATCTCTCACACATCCTTCCTAGCTAGAGTGTCAGAACACAAAGACGATGCCCCAGGACCAGAATTAATCATTAATAAACGATCTACTACTATCAGAACTCACACTGTAGCGTGGACAGATAGGGAGGATCTGCAATGTGTGTGTGTGCAATGTGCACACAGTTTGCACTGTGTGTGTATTTATATGTCTAATGTATGTGTGTGCATATGCTGTAGGCCTATATGTGTGTGTGCATGTACTGTATGTGTGCATGTGTGCATATCCACCATGTGTGTGTGTGTGTGTGTGTGTGCATGTGTGCATATCCAGTGTGTGTGTGTGTGTGTGTGTTTCTCTGGAAAAGAACAAGTAGCTGAATGTAAGATGCAACTGGTCAAATTAAGCAAGATAATATGGCCAGAGACATCAAATGAGTTAAAGGCGGGGTCAGTCATTCTTGCTAACTTTGAGCTCAAATCTAAAAAGTTTCACTCCACAATCCTCCGCGGCGTCGCCTCACACATAGAAGCGTAGCGCTACGGCTTTGTTTATATGATCTGTGTTCTCCACTTTGTTTATGTTGTCATTACCAGAGCCAGGGCTGTGTAGAAGTATCGGTTTCTTTTTTCAACACGCACAGAGTACAGTAAGCTAGCAAAATACGAGGAGATATTTGATACATTTAGCTTGCAATAGCTGACTTTTAATTCGATATAGTTTTACCTGTTTGTCTCTTTAAACTGTAACTTTACCTAAATAAACATGCATTAATATTATGTTTTTAGATTTGTACAGGTGTGGTGTGTATTTACTGGCCAGAGGATTCCTGTAACACACATTGCATTGTGTATGTTCATGCATGTGTGGTTTGGTAAACCATGTGCCAGTTATTTGTACTCAAACACAATGCACACATTAAACACACACATGGAAATACCATCACACATGCTACTTTACTGTAACAGAGAAGCCAGAAGCATCATGAACAGAAATGTAACTTCAGAGGACTTTGTATTTCAGACGTTGCACAAGATGCAGTGAGGAGAATTGACCTCAACAGGGGTGCGTTCAGCAGCAGAGGTGTTTAACAAACCTAGACAGTGTGGGTACATTGTGCGCCCGCTCCAGCTTCATCCGTACGGACGGCTGTCAGTCACCCAGCCGAGCCCATGCGGGGCTCAGGGTGTCAGCTGACACACTGGTGTCAGGTAAGAATGGAGCTCAGCGTCGCCGGAATGTGCCGGGCTGGAATGGATGCCGGGAAGGTGCGGCGGGTGGGGGAGGTGGTGGAGAGGTGTCTCCTCTGCCTCTGAGGGACCCAGCTGGGAAACGGAGACTGCTGGAGCAGGAGACTCGGCCAGACAGAACACGAAAGCATGACACATGATGGACACGCATGCGGGCTGGGAGGGGGGGAGGGGCACATCTCCGTCCCACCTCCCCCCAACTTCTCCCTCCCCTTGCTCGCTGTTCTCCTCCGTCTGCGACACACTGTGGAGATTTAGAGGCGTGTGAAGGGGAGCAGGGAGGGGTCGACGCTCGAATCACACGCGGCTCCCATTTGAACTGTGGCCCGCTATAATGTGCGGTCTTTGATGTTCCTTATGAGGTCTAGAGAGAAACAGGTTGCTGCTTCAAAGGCGACTACACAGACCCATCACACAGTCTTGGGAGGGAAGACAGAAAGAGAAAAACAACCTGGCAGAAAGCCACATGCATTTCACATGAGCGCCCACGGGGTCAAGCGGAGAGACAGTTGGAAACAATAGCGAGAAATGAAAGGTGACGTGAATTGAGAGGTAGATAAATAGCTGCAGGGAAGGATGGTACTTTGTTGTCGGAACAAAAGCGAGAAGATGTCGGGCTTTGGTCTTAGTAAACGCTGCCAGCGGGTTTAACAATCCCCGGCAGGCTGCTTGATAAACTGTCAGCCATTAATGTTCACAGTCCCTTAAGACATCACCACGGAGCGCAAGATTAATTTATACAGCTAGTGATTTGTGGAATCTATAAAGAGACTAAGCGCACCACATCTGGGTGATCAAGACTACAGGGCGAGGGAAATTGTGCAGTAGTGCTTCTCTCTCTCTCTCTTTCCGCACAGAAACACTCCTTTTCTAATATGGCACCTCACACACGACAGCTCCTGCCAAGGGTGTGTGGGTGTGGGGGAAGGGAAGGGGGGGGGGGGGGGGGCTGAGTCGTTTTTGGTCACACAGAAGCTGGGATTTGTTTGACGAAAGGCTCGCAGATCAGGGGATGTTGTCAGGTCTAATCCTTTCTAGGGGACCTCACACTTCTCCTCTACTGAGCGTCGTCTGATGGGTTTGGGGGCTGGTGGTGAGTCTGAGAGGGAGATTTCTTCAAATGGCTCCTTTCATGGCACTCCTTGCTATATCATGTTAATCGGACACACGTTTGGGCAGATAGGCCCTCTGAACCTGATAACTATCTCTAGAAGTGATGTTCGGCTATGGAGCCCCCTTAAGACCGAATGAAAAGATAAAAAGCATGGTGGGAACAGTGTCTGTAGCGTTACCTCACGCAATGAATGAAAAAGCATTTAAATACAATATAATTGTGGTTATATGAGTCCTCCTCACACATCAGGAGCCAAATGTGTGTGTGTGTGTGTGTGGGTGGGTGGGGTGGTGGGGGGGAAGCTCATACAGTTTGAGAAGCACAGCACTATAATGACCTCTGTGTGTTGATATTGTCCTTCACCCGTCCCACAGACTCTGATCTGACCTGCAGCTGTGACACATATCTGCAGGAGCCTTCCTGGCACCAACGTGAGTCACCGTCTTCTGATTGGGCAAGCGTCATGGTCGTGGACCAGCGCACAGCCACCTGTACATGCAGTCTAGTCTGGACAGAGTTTGCTTTGGGACGGAATGCAGTTATACTGTGTTATGAATGTATGAAATGCCTCCCATGCATTGGACACAGGCATGGATCCCAACCCCCCTCCCCCCCACCGTCATCTGGTTTTCCTTATCTCTTCCTCTCCCCTTCACCGGCAACAAAAATATAGCAAATAAATATAATAAATAAATAAATAAATGAAAAGAGCTTGAGGAGAAACGTGTGTAAACAGGAAGATCTGAGACTCAACTTGCCATCTCACAGCTTCAGAAATCAATAGAGCTCTGCATTCCTCCTCTAATCCCGGCACACGCGTGGTGGGTGATCCCGGGCTGACCGGGAACAGTGGAAAGCCAAGGAGGGAATTAACGGCAGGAGAACAAGGCTATACGGCGATCAAGGCAGGCGGCATGCTGTGATGGCTGAAGCAACAGCGGTAGAGAGCTTGGATGGATGGGTAAATGCTGGGGGGGGAAGCGGGGGTTGGAAAATGGGAGAACATTCGAACACGGCTATTTCAGGATGTGCGACCGGAAATGGGGCAGGAAAAACTGAAAAAATGAACCACGCCAAAAACAGCCATTGTTGGTGTAACATGCAGCACATGCAACAGGTGGTATGGTATGGTAATGGGGTATCTGCAGAGCAGTATTTGGGCATAGCAAAACAGTATAATATAAATGTTTGATAATACATTTAACTATGAAAACTATTGCATTGGCCCTTGTTATCTCTCTCTCTCTCTCTCTCTCTCTCTCTCTCTCTCTCTCTCTCTCTCTCTCTCTCTCTCTCTCTCTCTCTCTCTCTCCATCTGGCGTGCTCTACAGCGTGTATCCCACTCGACCAGTATTTATTTGTAATCCAGCTATGTTTTGCCTGCCTTTCTGAATCCCCCTGTCTCCACTATAGTGCCGCTCACCTGTACAGTGTGTCTGTATCAGGTCTCACAGGGTCTCCAGCCTTCACTCAGCTTCTACAACACACCCTCATCTACCTGGGTGACGGTGCCAGTTGATGTTCAGGCTGGATGATGGGGGGACGATGGAGAGAGTGTGTGTGTGAGAGAGAGAGAGAGAGAGAGAGAGAGAGAGAGAGAGAGAGGCAAACAAACCAGTGGAGAGACAGCGAGTCAGGGGTGTGTGTGTGTGTGTGTGTGTGCGTGAGTGTGCGAAAAGGAGGGTTTGCGGGGGGAGACGCTCCACTACCCGGCTGACAAGCAGAAGGTCCCTCCAGAGCTGGGCGGATGAGAAGGAGCGGAGGAGGAGGAGGAGAGGAGGAGAGGAGGGCGAGAGGAAGAGGAGAGAGCTGCTTGATGTGGGCAGTCAACCCCACCACCAACACACACACACACCCCTTCGCCTGCTGCCCACCCCACAGAAAATCTATGCCTGATTCCTTAGTATTCCTCCCAGCTCTTGTGAGGGTTGTATGGAGGGATGCGCAGACAAGTGGACTGCTGCTAAGGCCTCAGCCAGCCAGTGGGCTGGTTGGGGATTCTATTTATTTATTTATTTATTTATTTTATATTATTTATTTTTGTGGGATAGGGTGTTTGCCTCAGGCTGACAGGATTGACAAACTGCCCAGCCACTTGAACCCCCCATCCCCCCACAACGGGGGACCTGGGCTGTATATACCTTTCTTTACCTCTCTTCACCCTGGTTCTCCATTGGCAGATCACGGCGCACTTTGAGAAGGTTGTGTCATGCTGAAGGTACGTGTGTGTGTGTGTGTGTGTGTGTGTGTGTGTGTGTGTGTGTGTGCTCTGAGTCACGTTGTGAGCTGAAAATGTGTGATTGTCATTCATATTTAATAACTGTCCCCAGAATTTATAATTATTTCTAAACAATCGTTTGTCCTTCTTGGGCCCAGAGGCTTTTAGTATTGTGGTGGGGGGGCATTTGTCTGAAAAATTGTGAAATCATAACTGCGTCTTTAGGAAAAGTTAACCATTGTTTTGGCACAAATACGACATAAAAGCTGAATAATACATGCTTGAAGCTCGGCCATCACTTTCCTCCTAGCGTTTTCTTCCAAAGTTGCTTTGCCCTCCGTCACCTTGAGGCTGGTTCGTCATGCTCGTGCGATCGCCGCAAAGGTCACAGCTCGTAGGCACTGTCATTAGCTGTCACTCTCCCACGCTCCTCCTCTCCCGGACTCGCCCCGCTCTTCGAGACGTTCGCTGTCACACGCGGCGTCTTCCAGGGCTCACAGGAAGACAGATCAGAGCGTCGACCTTATAGATAGGACTGTGAAGGTTGCAGGAAGTTGAGATGTCTCGGCGCAGAACGAACGCCACGGGCTTGGTGTGATTGCACAGATGCACAGCCTATAGACTATAGTTTTACAAGGTGGCGCGCTCCGTGGATACGCCAGCCAGCACAGTGTATCAGACAGAACGCCTGTTACAATTACAGATTCTTCTCTAAGTTGACTCTGAGGTTATCAGAGGGTCCATTATTCGATCTGCTTGAGGAGACAACGAGAGGGGAAAGTGACGGGGTTTAATGATTTAACAGAGGACAATTAAGGACGGATGGTTGAGGTCCTACTAAGAGAATAGATCAATTATATTTGTCATCAGGGGCGTGGAGAAGTGTAGCAGAATATTGTATTCTGAATACAAAGGCAGCGTTTAATGAACTGAGCTGGGCAAGTGCTCATCAATGAATACGCCAGCAATAAAAGCATATTCTAATGGATAATCCCTATAGCGTGCAGGAAATATGAAAGATATTGACAAATCAAAGATCCCAGTGTGCACACATGCTCGCGCACACACACGCTCGCCCACACACACGCACGCGCGAGCACATGCATGCACACACACACACACACACACACACGTGACCAGAACGTGTTTGATTGAGAGGAAAGTGAGCCGGTGGAGAATAAGTTAAGAGACAGCAAACACAGGTGTGGCTTTTTATCAGTCAGGGAGGTGAGGGGTAATCACAGCAAACTTTAATCAGATCAGATCAATTATTCATGGTCAGGGGCATAGCGGACCGATTTCTAAACGCCTTCCCCCCCCATCCCCCCACCCCCCATTCTGTCTTTCTTGACAATCCTGGATGAATTATTCAGCCAGCATTTACGCAAAGAACTCCATCTCTGATACCTGATCAGTCAGTTAGAAATATTATGCAACAAGGAATGCCAATTAGAAACAGGAGAACGGGGTCTCTTGGCACGTGCACGATGAAAGAAGAGGCAAGCCACTGGTGGGGAACGCAACAGGATAAAATGGAGCATAAAGGAGACTTCATTCTTCACGCATCATTCCGAGAGAAAGTGAGCAAGAGTGAGAGAGAGAGAGAGAGAGAGAGAGAGAGAGAGAGAGAGAGAGAGAGAGAGAGAGAGGTGTCGATCAATAACGCATCTCCGATGAGTTCTCACGGTTGACAATGTAGAGACTACTTGCTGTCCACATGGTGTCTTGAGACCCTCCACCAACACAGAGGGCTAAACATGGCGGAAAACACCAACAGCCTCAGGGCTGCCTCGCTGCAGGACGCCCGAGGACATGACACCTCAAAAGTAATTCCAAGGAAACTTCCTGCTCTGAAAGGGGAGGTGGAAGAGAGAGAGAGAGAGAGAGAGAGAGAGACAGCGAGAGAGAGAGACAGCGAGAGAGACAGCGAGAGAGAGAGAGAGAGAGAGAGAGAGAGAGAGAGAGAGAGGGGAAAGCGGCTAAGAGGCCAGCGAGAGGTAGACAGATAGGCAGTGGAAAAACGAGAAAGTGTAATTCTTGCGCTCCACGATTTATCGTTGAGCCCCTGTCACCACCGACCATAAGTCACCAAATGATGGCGCTTAATAATTCATGCAGGTCCTCCCCCGTGCACTCCCCCCCCCCCCGCCCGCCCCTCCTCTCCCTGCCCTTGCAACATATGCCCACCAACCTGAGGTCAAAACCGGCGTCCGCTGTCGCCCGTCGCTCCCCTCCACCGCAGACCGAGCCGATCTGCTGCTGCACCTCCTCGCAACAGGTTTTAAACAGGACGTGTGAATACGCCCGTCCATTCCTGCCGCTGGCGTTTCTTAGCGATCCTGCCTCTGGCAGACTGCATTAATGAGCCCGGGCTATTGACATCTCCATGGGAACATCCCACTGCATCGCTAATACACAATTCGCCGCTGTGTTTTCCTACATTCCATTAATATCTCCACACACACGCACACACGCGCACACACACACACACACACACACACACACACACACACGCACACGCACACACACCGCCGAGGCGGGCGTGGCTGCGGGGATGGAAAGTGTCTATGCGCGCGCACAGGCTTGTCAGTGGCGATGTCATTTTTATAAGCAACACAGATCGATGCCAGGTCAGTCGGTGGGTTCTAATTTCACACTTAGGTTCAAACAGTAACTATGCGGTTGGGAATGAAGGGCAAAAACAATCACCGTGGCGCTATTGGGTTGTGGGTTTGTGTGTGTGTGTGTGTGTGTGTGTGGGGGGGGGGGCTTATATGGGGTATTAAGTAGATTTCACAGTGACTTGCCAAAGATATCTGATAGTAGGTAAAAAAAAACTAGATGGGCATAATAACATTCATACTGAATAGCGGCCAGGAGAAAATAGCGGGCAGGAGAAAATAAAGGTTGAATGTGTGCGGCGGGGTGGTTGGAGCAATAGTAGATAAATATATGATTTCTCTAAGAATGCCGGCCCTGATTGGGATAGATAGGTGGTCCATTTATTCTTGTCATGTGGCTGTCAAGCGCCCAGCCCCAGACGAATGATGACCAGGCGTCTGTCCCTCTGAGTTATAGAAACACACGCGGCGTCTGTACAGAGGGACGGATCAATGTCTTCCACCATGTCCTCTATAGCGCTGCATTTGTGCTGTCCCTTGTCACATCTGTGAAGGAAAATCACAGTAATCTCTTCTGGACTGAAACGGAGGAGCCGGACACTTTTCCCCGCCGCCATCTAAATCTTAATCCATACCTCGGTGTGGTTTTTGCTCTGACACCTGTCCCTGTTGAGTGTCACGTCTTGACCTTTTCTCTGTGTGTGTGTGTGTGTGTGTGTGTGTGGGGGGGGGGGGGGTCCATCATTCTCTTTGTCTGTGATTGTTGTTGGTCGTGTTTTCACTGTGTGTGTGTTTGCGTGTTTGTCCATCATATTGTCTGTGATTGTAAGGTTGGAGCTATTTTCATGCGTGTTTATTATGCTCTGTGTTTGTGTGTGTGTGTGTGTGTGTGTGTGTGTGTGTGTGTGTGCGTGCAGGGAGGGGACCACCATCTCGAAGGACCCTCTGAAAATGTCATTGTTTTGTTGTGCTCTGCTGTATGACACAGTTTATACAGTGTGGATGTTTTGGTCTTCCCAAGAGGCCTCCTGCTTTGTCTGCCTGGAAATCGGGAGCGGTAAATAAGTGGTAATGGGAGTGAATGGGAGGGGAGTCAGCCGGCGTTCTTCTGTCATCACTTTGGAAGGTTGCGACCCCAAAGCACGGAGGCACAGTGCTGCTAAATTATTCAGACTGTGTCTCAAGACCTGATCTCTGGAGAAGGCAGGCCTGTGATTGCTGGGAGCCGACTGACTGACATTTGCACATGAAAATCGGCTCTGTTTCCCCCCAAACACCCGCACTGCTTAAGGAAAACAGCAGAGGGACCCCCCCGGCTCTCTGTTACGGGGGAGGGGGGGGGGGGGGGGGGGGGGTTTTTTTT
>JAODOY010029253.1:0-22670 GCA_025399855.1 Forbesichthys papilliferus | reverse complement strand
ATTGTACAGCTTGTAGAACAGTGTAAATTTGCTGTACCCTCAAAATAACACAACACACAGCCATTAATGTCTAAACCACTGGCAGCAAAAGTGAGTACACCCCTAAGTGAAAATGTCTAAACTGGGCAAACTGCATATGTGTGTATGTACTGTATGTATGTGTTAATGGTAGCAGGCCAGTAGCACTCTGCTGGTACTTTTATCCTGGTATTATTTACCAAGATTTTCCGGTTTTGTGTCCTAGAAACAAACGTGTCCGGTTACAAAGATTCATTTTTATTATTGGCTGAATATATATGGCTGTGTTTAGTTTTTATCTATTAATGTAAAGCACTTTGACCTCTGTCTGAGAAAAGTGCCATATACATAAATGTTTGCTTCTTCTTCTGTCCAGATTAGTTCCATTAAGAGAGACAACTTTCTACAGGTGAGGAAGAGGGGTTGTAAAGAGGAGAGGGTGTAAGCAGGACATACCATGCGTGAGGAGGAGAGTGTGTATTGGACAGCTACAGGGATGGTTTGGGCCTTCAGGGGATCTCTGACACTAGCCGAGATAACAGCAGTGGCCAGATGACCTTGCAGTCTGCTGGGAGACAAGATTATTTTAGTTTGTTTTTCAACAAAACCACAGAGACTGAAAATCACAAAGTGTGTCAAAAAGGAAGCTAAGTAACAGATATTTATAAGTCGACAAAACACTGCCAACCTTTTCTCGTGTTCCTGCTCTGCTCCAAGTATCTTGTGTAGACGGCTGTAGTACGTATAGATAAACATCACCTCTTCATATCCTAGCAGGAACACAGGGTTAAAGACGTCCTGTATGCACATTCATGTCTGAAGCCATATTCATAATACTGTAGGTGACCAGTTATTTTGCTGATGCAAGCACAGCCCTGTTTTCCTTTCATTGAAAACTTCCGGCCGTTCTGGACACAAATCAAACTAAAGTATGAGAGAGATTGAATGCAAGTGTCTGTCACATTTAGGACAGATCTGTTGGGTCTTTACCACCCCCTGCTGGCAAAAAGAAATTGAATATTGTACACAAGTAGAGCTGTGGAAAAAAGAAAGAGACCACTGCACATTGTTTAAAATATAATAGTATAAATATACTGTAAATGTAAAAAACATCACATAAATAGAAAAAGTATAGAAATGTAGATCTAAAAATACATATATTACATGTACTGTAAGTAAAAAATAAACATGTATAAATAGAAAAAGAGAAAATGATGCAGTGGTCTCTTAATGTCTTGCGCAGCTGTATTATGAGTTATATATGACCATGTGTGTCTCTTCCCTACCAAGTGTGTGTAGTCTCTGGACCTCAGACTCAGGAATGATCAGCTCATCCTGGCTGCTGCTGCCACCACTGACAGAGCTAAGCGCTGACGGCTTAAAGACACCACTATGGCTGTCCTGTGACAGTCTCCTCCACTCCATGTGAACAACTGGCAGACAGACAGACAGACAGACAGACAGACACAGGTGTTGAACAAAGCCACGAAGACACTGGAAAGTCACAGTGAAACTGAGACATTTGTGTGTTCTGTTGATACAGTTACCTATGTTCTTGGTGGATAGAGAGAAACCTCTCCCTTTGGAAAGCATGTCTGCCAGGGTTTTGGTGAGCTGGTCAATGCTCTCCATGATGGTACATGGACCCACACTAACCTAAAACAGACATGGCATAGTGGTCAACCAGTGGGTAACATGAAAAATGCAACAAATTAACGGCAAGATGCAGAACCAACATCTGTCCAATCACTAGGTCACTGGGGTGTTTAAAGATACGAAAGATGAACAAATTTTGGCTAAAAAGAATCATACAATTTGTAATGTATACATTTCACTTGTATTTGCTACAGTATTATGGAGTATAATTAAAATAACAGCACAATAGCATAACATTGCTATCACAACACATACGCGTGTATACTTGTTACACGGTGAAACATACGAGCATCACTTTAACCCTCACCCCGTCTTCAGTCAGGCCTATCCACTGTGCAGCCATGTTGGGGTCCAGGATCAAGCTAGCCGACCGAAGGTAGCTGGTTGCTATAGACACCAGGACCATCGTGGAGTCCTTCCCAGCAGCCTGTGTGCCCGGGTCCAGCTGTATCAGCTTAGAGAAGAAAAGGACGTCGCTGGATGTGAGCAGAGCTGTGCCGCCTGCCTCCAGGCTCTGCAGGAGACACTGTGTGAGCAGCTTCAGGGAGGACCAGTCTCTGCGCCAGGACGATTTGGCAATCATCACCTCCATCACCTGGGGGGAGGGAGGACAATTCATTTACCCAGGATATGATTGATGTGGCCTACAACAAGTTATTAGCTTCCCACTTATACCACTAACAAACAGCATGAGATGCTGGTGTTCCCATGAATACTACTACTGAGCAGCCCGTGTGTCTCTGCATAGATGCCACCCGTGTTCCTAGACATCAAGTATATGACTGTGATTCTGACCCTGTGACGCCGGTAAGGACTCACAGGCTCGGCAAGAGGATCCTTGCTGAGTCGGCTGAAGAACGGCGTGTTGGGAAAGGTGTCGTCCGGCCCATCTGTGATCACAGACAGAGAGACAGCGTCCCGTTTCCATTTGGCTCCGGTTCACGTTTGCATTCAAACAAAGATAATCACCTTTGTTAAACTGGCACACTGTCCCTCTGGAGGAATCACACTCGTCCAGAGCCTGGCTCCCGCCGACAGCCTCAAAGGTTACACACCCTCCAGTTTCCAGGACCACCTCCATGGACACGTTTGTGTCCACGCGGGAAAGGAATGACACGTTACCTGCCAATGGAAATGGCACTGGAGGTCAGGCAGAGGACATATTACTCATTACTATTAGCATGGATTATGATGGCGTGTGTGTTTACATTCACGTGGACGACACATGGGGCGAGACAAAGAGGCGAGGCAAGGCAAAGCCACCTAGGCAGGGCAGAAGTAGCCTAGAGGTCCTGCTAATACTAAGTAATGTGGCAGAGCAACTACCAATGAGAGCGAAGGCAGCGTGAATAATAATATCGTGATGAATGAAACAGCTCTGTGTATCCAAACCATAAGACAGGAATTACCATAAGTATACCATATTACGGGCGACACTTATTTCTATGTCAATGCAGGTTTAGAGAGAGAGAGAGAGAGAGAGAGAGAGAGAGAGAGAGAGAGAGAGAGAGAGAGAGAGAGAGAGAGAGAGAGAGAGAGCAAAATGATTGTTGCAGTTTTACATTTCAGAAGAGAATGAAGTCTGGATGGAAGTTAGCATTGAAGGGTGGGATTCAGAATGACGCCTGCTATGAAACATTTACAATAACCGCCACGAGCGTCTGCCAGTTACATCTTGGCTGGCAGCTCTCCTATTCATGTGGGACGGAGAGTTGGGAGGGAAGGCTAGTGTGTAACATAGGAGGAAACGGAGAGGGTAAAACAGAAAGAATTATCTGGGGCCAACAATGAAATATGGAGAGAACAAGACATAATAACGTGTGTGTGTATGTGTGTGCGCGTGTGCGTGCGTGCTTACAAACAGACAAGGTATGGGAGAGAGAAAGAAAAGTCCCACCTTTAGTAATCATGATATGACTAATGCTGTTATACGAGAGGGGAGAAGGAATAGAGAAGTAGTGGCAAGGGGAATTAAAAAGCAATGGTCTTTTCTGCTTAGGAACTTTCCTGAGTGAATGACCCAGAAGTGGTATCTACATTTCAGCCATGATAACAGCTGTTTGAATATTATTGCTAAGGAAAGGTGAGTCAATGCTTCCTTGCTTCCCTTTAGCATAGGTTAGCCTACACAGAATCATCCTTTTTGAAACAACGGGAGATTATGCCGTCCCACAGTTCCTTGCAACGCATCATTCAGCATTTCACGAAAACATACAATCATAATGATCATAATGTCAAATGCATAGGCCTATCTACATATCAAAATACATATGTCAATTATTTTCATATAATCATATTAATTAATATTATTGTCTAAAATCCAAAGTCTATGCTAAAAACATGTTTAAGCAGTTTTCTTTTCAGCTCACTGGATGTTACTGAGTGAATTAAATATTGTAGTAAACATCTCTCGCTCTATCAAAATATTGAAGGCGAAGAGCTCCTAGCGTATTGTGTGTAGTTCATGCTGAAATTAAGTATAAAATGTGTCCTTTCAGTATATGGCTACATACCGTAGTCTATAACGATTGTTATTCCTTTTGTTGATGGATAAGAAACTAAATCATGTTAAATCAGTATCTAACATAGGCTAAACTTTACCAAATAAACTTATTTTTAAAGATGTTACACTAGTTGTTACTCTAAAACCATTTTGTTTTGTGATTTTTTTTTTTAACAATTCAGACAGCCCCAGTGTTTGCGTTAACCTGCTGGGATTACCAGAAGAAGAGTTTTCAGGAGGTGCCAATCATGTAAAGTGCAATCATGCTTTCTGTGTAATCCGTACCTTGACAGTGGCTGTGGGGCATCACCTCGACCGAGAGCTCTATTTCCAAGCTCTCAAAATTCCACTTAAACACCGACCCGGTGGGTAGACACTGCTTCTTAACGGTGCTGATCTCACCATCGTTCAGCACCCTATCCCAGATGTGAAGCTGCGTGAGGCTTCCCGAGAAGGACAAGTACTCCTTGAACGTGCCCTCGACGATGCCCTGCTCCTGCCCGATGATAAACGTGCCCTCCGAGCCGATGCTGCTGCCATTGCACAAGCCCCTCCCTCTTCCGAACTGCAGGCCGTCAGCGAACATCGCCCAGCGTCCATCAGTGTGGCTCCAAGAGACGCACACGGAGTGCCAGGAGCCGTCGTGGCTGAAAGCGTCACAGTAAGGCCCGCGAGTGCCATGCACGATCAGAGCTAGCTGCACTGGGCTGCTTTGGTTCAGCTCAGCACGGAGCTGGAACTCATTACTGAGTGACTGGCTGGAATAAGAGAAGACAGTGGAAAATCCGACGCAGCTCGGATCAAACCGGAGCCGAGTGCAAATGGTCACAGAGCCCATGGAAGAGAACTTGTGCCGGAGGCGTGCGCTCTTCTTGTCCGAGCGCCCGGCAAACTCCAGACTAAAGTTCTCCACGGGGCCTAGGTTTATCACCACAAAAAAAGTAGCTTCATGTCACTAAATATATATGATATGTGTGTGTACTTGTTTGAGGAAAACAACACTGTTATGATGATTTTCAGTAATATATGTATAGTAACAAACAGTATGCGAATAACTCAACTTGTCAGACGTGCCGAGTCTCTGCTGGCAATCCACACTGGTTGGGAGATGTTCAGGGACTTGAGGAAACTGGTCAGCTTTCGGGTCTCTAAAGCACTGGAGACACTCGCCAAGGCCCCAGAGCGCTGGTTACACAGCTGGCCTGCCATGCGCCATGGCAACCGGTCCGGCACATACTCATAGTAAAACTGGTCGTATGCAGACAGGGTCCTGCTTTCTACAGTAAAGGCTTGTGCAGACCAAACAAAGACAATTGGATTCCACTTTTACATAGAAATAGCACAGAATGACCACAGACAAAAGTACGGTGTGCTGCTTTGCTTGTCTGGATGTCGGCTTTATACCTGTTACGTTGTTTTAGCTGTTCGGTTCCACAGTGTATCATTGTGTATGTATCACAGCACAGAGAAAGTGCTGAGTGCATCACTCCTCTCTACTCCTCCTTCATTGGTTCTCACCAAACCATTGCATTAAGCCCAAGCTATGTTGATATCATGTCAAATGGCAACCACGAGTCAAGACCATTGAGATCAGCATTACATTTTGCTTACTGGCCGTCTCTGGAAGTAATAAACAGCAGCCATTTGCAATAAAGCAGTTAAGAGAGTGTTTTGTGGACTGATCTTGTTGAAGAGGTCCACTATATAATCCTGTCCTATTTGTTGTGCAACGTTTAAATAGGGCGTAGAGATCATGGGACTACAATTAATGTCCCCCTCCCTCCCTTGTTTTGTATCATTACAGCTGTGCACATCAGTGAGCTACCCTTAACCAGGGAGCCCTATCCAACCACATGTTGGATAGGGCTCTACACAGTAAACGGGCATGAGTTATTGATAAAAAATATTTACGGAGTCAAAACGTAATGATACAAAAAAAGAATATGGGAACAAATAGTTATACATAATTATAATTGCACACAATAAAATAAAACGAATGCAAAGTCAAATACAAGTAGTACATTTGTGTGAATTTTGTGGATGTAAAAGTGTGATCTAGTATCCATACTGAGACAATGAGTGGCACGTACTTACCTATTGCGTAGCCATGATGAAACCACACCTACAACATAATTGCAAGAATTAGTTAATGATTTTCATCTACTGTATATGTGTCGTTTTGTTGTGTCTGAACCATTTGCCTATCTGAATCACTTTCATTGCGACTAAAAATCCAGTAGCCCACAATACAAACGAGTGAAAGAAATGTGTTAATGTACACTTGTTTTTTACCGAACAAATCACACGTGAAAGTCGTTAATTTTCAAACAGCCCAGCTAGCTGGTATTAAGTGAAGCATACATTTGTTATAAAGACTACTTACGAGTAAATGCATTAACCAGTTCATCCTAATAATAAAAAAGTACATTAAAACAATCCGTGTGTGGTAGTTTCCATGTGAACGTAACGGTTCCAGTGACAAAATGCTGTCTACACCAACACCGGGTTCTTCAGCTGTCAATAACTTTAGCGCGCTTGTCTACTTTAATTAACGTCGCGTTTGTAATTGGGCTTCGTCCATCGCATACTGGGATACATTTTCAAACAATTCTAAACCGAACTTTATGACACTAAACTATCGATTTGGTCGTGAGAAAACCTCAAGGTACCTCCTGGAGGTGACATCATGCCGAACATAAGCAAGGATACATGCGACAGTGGAGGCTGTTGAAGGGTGGGTGTAACCGAGAGCAAGCTCTCTTCATTACACATCATTATTAGAATAAAGAGACCTTTGTCCCAATTAGTCATACGTGCGTCCAATAAAACACAATTAAACAATTGTAAAAATAGTTTAATAGAGCACTTAAATAGAAAACAGTTATTTAATCAATTTCAAAGCTAAAATAGCATAATTATTACAGAGACAAAACACTGACATATGAAAAAGATATACTATATAAATACTAAAATTATATTGAAGAACAAAAAATCAAATTTGATTAATGTTCACCATGGTTGTATTGTATGTTGGGGACCATTCTCCCAGCCAGCCATGCTTACATTCGACTGATTCGAGATACAAAATTAATTTCTGTTTGGTAAGTCAGCCACAACCATTGCATCGCATGTGAAATCAAACCCACTGAGGGCTTCCATTAGACGAGACACCTGAGCTGAGGTGGCGAACCATTTTAGAAATTAATATATTCCTGGATGAGTTCTGGCATGTGAAGCTATCGTCTGATGACAATCTACATTCTCTGCTCATGTCCGATCCAGTAAAATACTTGCTCTCCCCTGCCTCCTGCTGGTCAAAGGCAGTAGGTAGAGAGCGCAAAGCCAGGAGGAGCCCATCTCTAGCACTCATGACGCTCTGGATGCATGGCAGCTGTAGACTTGAAGAGGTAGCTGCTGCAGTCCTGGGCAGACCACTGATGATCTCATCAATGGTCCTGACTAGGGAAGAGATAGCGACTCTGGTGGCACTGAAGTCCACATCACAAACTTTACCTAGAGGAAAGGTATAGGATGTGTCATTTAGCATAAATACCACATTAGGAATACACTGGATAAAGGTTTTATGAACGTCTCCTAATTAAACTCTGCATTGTCTCAGTTTAACTTATGGAGTTCTTTCTGGCTTGAAACTACATTCACATTAATGTCATTCTTATGAGGGGTTGTTCAAAGTGGATGCAGAGCGTTTGGTTACCTCGCAGGCAAGTGGCTAGCAAGGACTGCAGCTCTCCGACAGCCAGGTTGAGCTGGAAAAGTCTGTGTGCTGTGTTCCTCACTTCCTCCTGAGTCTGCAGATGGCAAGCTGCCTCCTCTTCCTGCTCCCTAGCTGCTTTTTCCAGGCTAGACTCCCTCTCCTGTAGCAACACACAAATACACTTGTATGCCACGATGGGACCTAAACAGGTTGAGGAAGTACGGACAGCCTTGTGTTTGTTCCAACCATGCTGAATTCACACATTCTTCCAAGGGTTGTTATCTAGTTTAGTGAACCAGTAGAATAATCACGCTTCAAACAATTACGTCTTTATTTTAAAAAGAAAACATCAAATTAGTTTAGACATTTATCCAGGACCCTGACTCACATATAGCTTTATTCATTCTTTCCTGGGAGCTGCCCAGTACAACCAGTGTCTCCAAAAAGCTTTGCAAAGTTTAAATGGCTTTCTTTCTGGAATCATGAAAAGACTCAGGGGGTATCGATATTCACACGGCAACCTTTGGGCTAAACTCAGAGCTCAAAGACAAAATAAACAGTGTTGATGTCAGTGGAAATTTGATTTCCAAGTAATATCTTCTACGCTAATAGTAAACTAAAAGGTCCCCTCTTCACTCAGAATATGTTGAACGTTAAATTCTTAGCCTTTTAGCGAACAAGTACTGTACGTGGCAGCTTCTACATCTTCTTAGACGTCCATTCTGACTAAATAAAGTAAGGTCACATTTGCAGACGTGCAGAGGAAAAGGTCAAGCATTTGCTGACAACAATTCACAAAAACACTACTGTCTTCCATGAACATACGAAGTATCTTTTACACAATCATCACTACACAAATGTTCATCTTCCATGTAGAAACAGTTTTCTCAAGTATTTGCAAGTGATGGGTCTCCACTGCAACAGTGTTCTGTTCAATTCTGCATTGACATTCAGGGATGCCTCCCCACAAATCTAGATATTGATAGATTTAACATTGACCAAAAGGTGTGATGCTAGTTTGTGTGGCTAAGATAACCGCAAACAAGCGTGCTGTGCTGTGACTGATGGGACTTCATTCAACATTCATTGCCTCAACGATGCTCGAGGGACAACTGCGGAGAGATAAGCCTACACAGCATTGGCTTTTATCGGAGCAATAAAGGTTGACTGGCACCTTTAATGTGTATGCTGTAAGAGTAGGCGTTAATATGTAGCCTTTATGCCTGTGGTTCAGTGAACACTTTCCACTTATTCCCAGAGACAACCTGTCACAATGGTACCATTACACACATGGATGCAGACAGCTGCACGTATTGCTTTAAATGCAACCCTCAACTTGTTAACTAAATCCTCTGATTTGTTTCATGCTGTACATGAGGGTTACAACATCAGCTGCTGTTGAAGCTACTGCATCGAGATCCTAAACTATGACACGGGCTGATGCGTCACAATAGAATAGTTATGAACGCTATCTGCTGTACCACTCCTGATGGACCACCCTTCATTAGGCCAAAGTCACCTGAACTCTGACTGTGGCCTGGTGTTTCTGCTAGATAACACTCACCGTAATGTGGCAGTGTATGTAGCCCTGGAGAGCACAGGCCAGGTCAATGCTCTTGGATTTCAAACTCTGCAGGGTCTGTAGGGACAACATTTTACAATTTAGCAAATACACAGTATGTTAAAAGGGACATTAAACAGGTTTTACAAGACAGACCTTTACAAGGGTTTCTATGTGAAACGATAGTAACTAGGTCAGAACTGGTACAATGCTCTACCCCATAACAAGGCCTTGTTCAAATTGCTAGTCATCTTAAAATGTGCACAAATCCACCAAAATATGCATGCAGCGGCTTTGAGTGGGCAAATCCCTGAGTCCTGGAAAATCTCAAATTGTCGGTGAAAGAACAATATTAGATATACTGCATGTCTGGAAAACCTCAATTGTAGGCTGGTTCAGGCTGGGGTTAGACGGGTTAGCTGGAACATTGTGGGCTGCAGGCCCATGAGTGGAGATGGGAACCAGGGCCAGCTCAAATAAAGAGCTGTACCATTTTAATGTTGCTGCAGGTATCACGTGGAGTGAGGAGGCATAGCTCAGATAGTTTCCTATATACTGGTGTCATTGTCTAATGTGAGGAGCAGCCTTCAAACTGACAGACAAGGGTGTCTGTGTTAAGATGCCATTGAGCATGAGATGGCCAGAGTTCTCACACTGTGGGCTAGGATCTTTGGGCCCGGACTTTAGATACATGTGCCCTTTAAAAGTATACTGCACCTCGGCATCATTTCCTAAAATCAGATCAGGTATAACATGATCATTTACCAATATTATGCATAAAAATTCACTTTACAGCTGATTATAATATGTAACAATTAGGTGAGAACAACTGACATAATAATAATAATATAAGAAAGATAAATAATGTTCTCACTGAGGTCCGTGGGTAGGCTAACTGAGCGTCTCTCAGCATTTCCTTAGTGATGTGAAGAGCTTCCACCAGCAGGGATGAGACACCCTTACTAATCCCTTCCAGCAACGATGCTGTCCCAGATGACTGGAAGGTGGGCACATATTAAGAATGTCTTTACACAGGACATACATAGAAACATACCAAGCCAGTCACTCTCTTCCTTAATAAGGTTGGTAAACATTGTATATACCAACCTTGAACTAGTTTACTAAGCACTGAAGTCAACCATAGCATCGTTAAATTTAGGAAAAGTCTAAAAGTAAAGCTACGTCAGTCAGTGTCTTATTAAATCAATAAGTCAATTCAATAATTATTCAAAGTATTCACTATCGGATGTACAGTATGAAGAATAATTTGCATTGTAAATTGTTTATACCGGCCAAGTGTAGCTATAACCAACAGTTGCTTGTTCAACAGAAGACACCAGGTGTCTTCTGTTGAGTATACCATATAGGGCCCGTTTCACAGACATGGATTAAGACTAGTCCAAGACTAAAATAAAAACTATAGGCCAGTTTCACAGATACGGTGAAACTAATCCTAGACTAAGAACATTTTTCAATTGAGATCTTCATTAAATTTCTCTGTTAGTCAGGTATTAGGTATAATCAAAATCTGAAACCGGCCCTAAATAAAGATCTCCATTGAAGATCTTCTCTCTAGGACTAGGAATCCATGTCTGTGAACCAGGCCAATAGTGTATGTATCTATCTATCTATAGTGTATGTATCTAAGTCCAGTCTATTATCAATTTCCAGGTAGATCAGAATAAACAAAATAGAATTATGGTTCTAACTAAAATGTCTTACAGTTTATACACATACATTGTAGACTCATATGGTGACATGCTCATTTAACTCCATAATTTCCACCTTCAACCATCACCCTTGCTCTAACATCCACAGTTAGTATTCCCATTACCCCAGCATGTTGGAGAGTAGGGGCCTGATTACTGCGAGCCCTAGAGCTTTGACAATGGTAGTGGCTACTCAGGTATCAACAGTGTTGTTACCTTGCCTGTGGCCCTGGAGCCCAGCTCCGATACGTTCAGCGGCATGCCAGTCAGTGTAGCCAGGTGGCCAATCGCCCGCAATGCTGTAGTAAAGCACTGCCCACTCTTCTTGTTGGCCTCTGTCACCATAGAGGAGATCTCAGACTCACAGCCCTGGGAGGAGGAGATGTTGGGTGTAAACAAGCTGGCATACATGCTGAATTACAAATGGAGTCAATGCTGATGTGCTCGATACAAGCCAACCAACATATTGGTTGACATTGATGGAAGGCTATGTAAATAAATAAATAAAATAAAAGTAGTGGTGAGGGGGAAAATAATGTTAGGGTTTATGGTGGTGAGGAATGTTCCGATTCTTTTTCCATATATCAATTTTCTGGTCAGGGCTCAAGGTTCAGAATTCCCCACTTGTCCATTTCCATACACATAGCTCAAAAAGCTAAGAGCTAAGATGTGTCAGTTAATGTTGTGCATTTTGATTAGCCAGTCAAAACCTGAACAAATATAGTCATTTTCTTGGCCATTCTTGTCAAAATAATGCTTTGTTGCAATTATTTATTGACAATATAATTTAATACATTAATGCTAAATGTATTGACCCTATATACATACACACTATATTGCCAAAAGTATTGGGACACCCCCCCAAATCATTGAATTCAGGTGTTCCAATAACTTCCATGGACACGTGTATAAACTCAAGCACCTAGGCATGCAGACTGCTTCTACAAACATTTGTGAAAGAATGGGTCACTCTCAGGCAACCACTAAATTCAAGCGTGGTATTGTGACAGGTGGCCACATGTGCAATATATCAATTTGTGAAATGTGCTCACTACTAAATATCCCACGGTCAACAGTTAGTGGTATTATAACAAAGTGGAAGGGATGGGGAACAACAGAAACTAAACCACAAAGTGGTAGGCACATAAAATCACAGAGCGGGTAACTTGTGACTGGCCTGCACATAGTTCTGACCTCATAAATGAGCTTCTAGAAGAGGCGTCAAAAATTCCCATGAACATACTTAATCCTTGTGGACAGCCTTCCCAGAAGAGTTGAAGCTGTTAAAGCTGCAAAGGGTGGGCCTACTTCACATTAAACCTTACGGCTTATGAATGGGATGTCAACAACCTTCATGTGCATGTAAAGGCAGGAGTCACGAAACGTTTGGCAATATTGTGTGTGTATGTACAGTATAGTATGTATGTATGTATGGATGTATGTATGTAAAAAAATAGTTTTTTTTTTAATGCAAAGATTGATTAATATCACATTTTAACACTTCCTGATGTCCTAAGAAAAAATTGATTGAATAATGCAATGGATTTAAGAAAATAAAAACATAACATTTAGTAATGTATTACTAAGCAGACACTCATAGCAGCTCAGATAAAGTGCGCCATTTGTACAACACGTCACTGGTATCTGTGCAGGGCCTTTTGTGCTGCCATGTACCTGAATGAGGAGCTGGAAGAAGCCCCCTATCTTTATGACTTGAAACTTGACGTCCTCAGCAGTGCTGTAGAGCATGCCTGAGGTGGCCCTGACACTGGACAGCCACTGCATGGTGACAGACACGGCCCTCTCTAAGGCGGAGGTGGCCATGACCAGCTGGCGTTGGGCTTTCAGGTTACACATAAACACTTAAAGGAGAGGAAGGGATGACGACAAGTTAGCTCCGATACGGATGTGCCTTAATCCCCAGGTATCTTCAAGCATGCAGTATTGACTCTTCCCAACTGGCAATGTCATTTTGTAAACATTTCAGTTAAGTTTTGTTTTTTAAAAACACGCCTTAACATGAACATGCTCCGAGTACAAGTGGCAGGGTAGGTCAAAGGTGATTGGTTACAATAGAAAAACATACGTCACCTGGAGGCAAATCTGACTTGTTTGTTTTACAAAATGATTTGTGACTAAATTACATATTCAAATGAGTTTAAAAAAAACAATTAAAAAAAAAAAGTGTTGAGCTCTTTCGTGTCTCTGCAGACAATCTGTCCACATAACTAGCTGAAAAAACAAGAATCTTATAAGAACCTTTTAAATTAATACACCAATGAATGCAGTATCCAAAGTAGACATATATGAATGTAACAGGCGATATTAAAACACAATTAAAACAAAGTGATTGCTAGAACAGATTAATTAGTGTTAAATAGTAAAGTGTAGCTCACCGTTCTCCTGACTGTCCTCATCCAAGTGGTCATACAGCTCTGAGATGGTGTGGATGGCTGTATACACCGAGCACAGGTCAGAGATAAGATGGTCCGCCATGCTCTCTACCAGCCCACTACAGCAACGGAGGCGGGCCACAGTTTGGCCAATCAGCTCCTTGCAGATACCAGGAAAGGCGAAATCTGAAGAGCTGAGGTTTGCGGAGGGTGGTCTGGCCACATCAATTAGACCTTGAGCAGACAAGCAGGAAGTTCTTTTGAAACGGGAAAACCTTTTATTTGGTTTTACAAAAGTTGTGGAAAATGTGTGAACATTGAATTAAGCCATTTAAAAAAAAATGTATTCTTTATAATATCATGAAATTATGTCAGCCCTACCAAAGCAATAATGCTCCTTTAAGATCAGTGTAAATGTTTTTACTACATACAAGTGTCTAAATAAGACATTTGCATGCAATAGAAATACATTGTGTCCTGGATGTGATACCTGAAGACTGTGAGGATGCATTGTTGAGGCTCTGGATGGGGTGGACTCTGATCTCATACAGACGTCCTGAAATCCTCCTGCTCTTCAACAGGCTCCTGCTCCTGCAGAGGCGTAGAACCAGACACAGGTCAACAATGTTACAACTACATCCATATCGCTGCATATTTAACTGACGCTCTGCTTCCTCCATCTTCTTGGCGATCGCCTTAAAAATAATTTAAAAAAGCCATTTATATTAGAAAAAAAGTCCAAGGAGATTTTAAAATCTAAAAACAAGATTTACTTTATGTAAGCTTTTTTTTTTTTTTTTTAATAACTACACTGCAAAAACAAACATCTTAGTGAGATAATGTTTTTAGATTTTAAAATCTACTTTGATTTGTTTCTAATATAAATGGCTTATCTATTGATTTAAATTAAGTAATCTGCAATTTAATCTTATCAAGTGAATTTAACTTACTGTATTGGCAGTAAAATGTGATTGTTTTAAGCATAAGAAAGCTAATGACTAATATATTTGCACTTATATTTGATAGGGCATTTTTTGCAGTGTAGCCACTAGAAGTTTGTTTCATAAAAATAAAAACAAATATTCAAATAAAAACAAAAAACTAATTGTTTAGATGCATAGACAGCTGGCCTGTTTGAATGTAGCATTAGTGCCTTAGTATAGGCTGGATGTAAGAAATAAAAAAAAAAGCTGATAGGGAACCAGTGAGTGGCTTGGCTGGCTGAGCTAACCATTATCCACCACTGCACTATAAACACGCTTGACAAGAAAACACTGGATAGATGCTTGTTCTTCCTAAAAATTGAAAAAATACAACAGAATTAAGGGGAAATGAAATGGGGAGCATTCTGTAGACAGACAAAAATAAAAAGACAAGGGTGTCTTGAAGGTCCAACTATGTGCCAACTGCCAACATTTAAAAATCACAGCTGTGGAATATAAATAAAGGCAGCTTTGTGGAAATATACAAAGTCATCCAAAAAGTTAAACAAAGATGGTTTTCCATCCATACTCTTTTGGACTATTCACCAATAATGCCTTACACATTGTTCATATTATAAAAAAAGATGCCAGAGGTCTTTAAATTTCATCTTGGTATATTAATTCTGTCTTGGAATATCAAGAATGTGTCACCAATTAATGAAGCCCTGTTCAATGAATCTCGATCAATTAAATGAACAAATGCAATAAAGCAAATGCAGACATGACTAAGATGCAGTACTGCCAATGGCCACCAGGTGCATGTCTTTATAAATGCAACAAGTATTAAACAGTCATGTGATTGGAATAAGAAGCGTCTAAACTGTAAATCGAAACCATTGTTGCCCAAATTAAATATGTCAACACCAAGCCACATCAAGAAGCATATTGGGAATCTATACAAACGTACTGTACAGCATTGGAAAGCTGAGGTTTCGCTGATTTTAATCAATGTAAAACTGTCTCCAACAGACAAAAGCTGAGTGAACTACCTTTCAATGTACACCGAAAATAAACTTCAAACCAAACTATTGATCAAAAGTAATGTAAAGAGGGGTCACATGTCAAATTTGACATATGTGATTGTGTATGCGCATCTCAGATGTGATCGAGCTTTCACATACAGTTGCCAGCATATACCACATCATTGAGAAGGAAGAAACCCATTTAATTAGAAGGGATTGTAGGAAACACATCAAGAGAAATCCCACAGGTGTTAGCTATCATTTGATACCAAGATGACTTGCATAGCCCCTGTTTTCTGAAGATAATATGTTCAAATTTGGCATGTTTTATCAATGCAGAAAGCTAGTGATGAGGTTAAATTAAATGACCCCTCCCCCACACACACTACAGCCAATGGGTGAAGTCACATACTGTACAAAAATATGTCAAGTAATTTTATATAAGAAAGTCTGCCATGCAGATGCAAATGCTGATGGCTGGATGGGATAATTACTTTCGGCGTGAGAAGGAGGTTGTGGTGGAGGAGGCAGACAGATCTTGCTCCCACTCGTCGCCGGGGCCGTAAAACACATAATCTCCTTTAGAGGTTGGTTCTCCCTGTGAAGGTGAAATACCCCGCTAATTTATTTCAATGACAAATGCAACTCTCTGCTTTTACACACAACACGTTGCTTCAGCTATGAATGAGGTCAGAATCAGGAATTAAACTGCAGCACGCATCAGATTTGGCATATGCGGAATAAGAACGGCCGTGACAGGATCTGGGTCTAGTGTACATTACGGTAAGCAAGAGGCCTGACATCATCAAATGGTGGGGTGTGCACATACACCTGTGTGTATTTACAATGATAATCTGAAGTACTACTGTTGATATCAACCTGTTCCAGCTCTCTCATGGAAGCCATGTTGTCCTGGAACTTGTCCAGGCTCCAGAAGGTAGCTATCCCCATCTTGGTGTTCTGCACACGCACCTGGACTGCATCTCCCTGCTCCAAGTCAGCCTTCTGTGTGCTCTCATGTCTAAAATAAAGCCAAACCATACATTGTCGATACACACGACCTCAGTATGATTCATTCATCATTCTAGGATTAACATTGTTAAGCCCTTAACTCAACTGCAATGCAGTGCTCCCTGTTCAATTTGTCAATTGTACTTGTCATCTTCATATCACGAGGATCATGACGAATTAAATGTCAAATAGATTTGGTCAATCACATTGGAATGGCTCATATAAGGCTCCGTATACGCATCATACCTGCTGAAGACTGTGTTCTTCTTCAGTTTAGCACTGATTTTGTTGGCTTCCTCGATCATTAAGGAAAGCTTCATGGCATCCCACTGTGGAGCAACTACAAAGCAACAATGAAACAAACAATAAATAACACCAAGAGGTGTTTAGTGTCATCAAGTCTGAGTAGTTATTACTTAGTTGTTTGTACATTGTTTAAAAAAATAAAAAAAACAAGTAACATTTGCATAAAGCTGGAATATCTTGTTATAAAATATAACAGTGGGGGGGACATTTAGGTAAAAATATGATTTGTTAATTGCAATAAATTACATAAAACATGCAATTATCTCTCCTTTTTTTTGACTGACAGCGCTACATTTAATTTATTTCAGTTGATTCAGACTCTTAAAACCAAAGACCAAAATTGCATGCAAACTTCAATTGACCTGGTCTGAATGCTACCCATGACAACATTAGCATATTGAAAGTCTCACCAGTCCTGGCAATGCAATTTCCCCCCAAAGCTATTTTCATCTGCATCTCCTCCAGGTCTTTGCTTATCTTCTGTTTCTCTTCCTCCAAGGCTTCCACAATCCTGGCATGACGCACGCTGTGCTCCTCCATGGCCTGAACACGTTACCATAACATTACCATCTCAGCTGGAGCGACCAGACGGTTTGAACATACTGTACCGACCACTTACTTTCCTCAATGTACAGCAGCATGAGGGAAAGGGAGTCATTCATGGGGACTGTGGGTATTAAGTATTTCCTGCTTACAGACAGTTACTGTGCTGATTGAAATAATACGCAAGGCACATTTTACCAGAGACATTATACAGAAGAGACAGTCCGTTTCTCTTTGATTTCTGAATATAAATCAATTGGGAGTCCTTAACGCACATTATGGTGGTTTTAGTGGTTGACTAGTGGGGCATCGGATCACAAAACTCACGGATCGGATGGTGTCACGGTACACAGAGGGAGTGTGATGTCATTCTCTGATCAATAAGCAATTTAGTTATACTATATCTTACATACATGTTGTTTGCTGCTACAGTCATGTTTAAAATATTGTATACAGCATTTACATAACTTGACGACTGTACAGATCAAATAACCATTAATAATAATTATCATTATCTTCGAATGTAACAAACTTGGCACCTCAGATATGAACATATCTCTATAAATAACATTATGAATAGTCGCCAGGAAAACATGAAGGAGAGGGGAAAAAGACAGTAAGTAGCGTCGACGTGAAAAAAAATGTTTGTGTTGCTGAGCAACAGTTCAGTCCTATGTTGGCTCAGCCAAATTGATTAAATAAACCAATCTTAATCAGTTAACAAATACAGTAAATGGCTCTTGTTTAATAGCAATATCACACGCGAGGCTGTGCTGTTGAGTGCCACCACAGCACAAGAAAATCACAAGCTTGCTGATATTCAATAATAGATTAGCTTGTATCACAGTCGAGCACAATGAAATGAGCTGATTAATTATCCGTATTAGTACCGGCAATCCTTGCACAGTGTGGGTTAGGGTTAGCTACTTTTATGTCCCGGTGACCACTAAAAGAAAATAGTCAGCTCTCTCCCATTAATGTAGATATATAGATTTTCACTTGACTAGATAGGGCAGGGCCCGATCTAGGTAACCTGACATAATTGCCCAGAGGCGTTACCAAGATGGCTGCTGAATGACCTTTGGACTTTACTTTGATTTAACAGCATTCTCTTCCTGTGATAAAGCTGTGCCCTCACCTGAGTCTCCATCTGCAGACGGAGACGTTTCTTCTGGGTCTCCACCTCACGCTGCAGCTCCAGCTTGTCACTCTGCAGCTTTGCCACCTCACTGGCCACTTGCCGCCGAGCCTCCTCCTCCTGGAGATGCTTCCGCTGGGCCTGCTCCTCCTGAAGAGGAGGGATTAGCACTCCAATGAGCCACAAATGGAAGGCATGTTTAACCTTAACGTAAGTACGTCACACAGCATGTGAAACATACAGACTAATACAAGATACAAGAGAGGTGACCCAGATGTTATTAAGTAGAGTGTGACGTAGAAGTATATAGGAAGGGGATAGAGTGAGATTTATAAAGTTTTGGTCCGTTTTTAGGGCAGTACCAGTTCTCTCTCCAGGCCTCGGATGCAGTCTTCATACAGGGCCTTCTGGTCACACAGTTCCTTCTGTGCCACATGCTTGGCCATCTGGATGCCCTGCATCATCTCCTCTTTGGCTCTCACATGGGCCTCTTCGATCTCCGCTTCCAGCCTGGGAACAGCCAGGCACACCACAATATAGTTTATATATTGACAGGGCTGTCAGTGTAAAAGCCTCCTAATGTTATCTCCTGCAAGGTGTTTTCATCAACCTACTGATAAAAAGGACTCTACACAGCCTGTAATTCAACAATGAGGTAGGTATATGAAATAGCAAAAACAAAAAAAAAAAAGTTATTTGGTTTTGTTCCTCTTAACGCAAATGTTTTGATTAAGTGCAACTGACATGAAAAATGATACCAAAAGACACAAATATACACAATCATATACTAAAATGAGATGCTTTATGTTTAGAACGCTGTTAAATGTAAGATATCTTCTACAAACATAATTGTGTAATGTACTTGTCTTGTCATATCTGAATCATACTTTGGACTTACTTTGCCCTTTGAGCAGCAAGCAGTTCATTTTTGGCAAACTCAAAATCTTTCTGTCCGTCACCAGAACCTGGCCAACATGACACTTGCTTCCCAGAATGCACCTCAGCCGGGTGGTTGAAGCGGAAATAGTGATCTCCGCCCAGAATCACCCTGTCACCCTGGTGACCACAAGCATGTTAAATACATAGATGCATAAACACATAACTAGCGTATTCTGTATACAGAAACACACTTATGTATAAATTTCCATTAACATTACGCTGCAAAATAATGACTATGAAACCAAGGAAGGTTCTTCTCATTTTCCTTACATGGTGCAAGATGGTGGATTGGAAAATCAGGTTCCCGTTAACAAACGTCTTGGCATTTTCCATTGGAATGATACTGATCGTTCCACTGATGCTGGATATGACACTGAAAGAAAGAAAAATAAATGTTTATGGCATCGGGACCCCACTTTGATCACCACTGATCTAACAGTAAGTCAATTAATTAAATGACTACTGTATTTTCATTATATAAACATTTGTCTTAGGGACAAGGGATGGGACGATATGATCAGGATGAAATAAATTGGTTTGTGGTACATTTCCATTATTGGGATAATCATGAATACAATCATGCATTACATACAAATGCACTCATGAGTCATGCATTCGAGTCAAGACTTGTCCATTTTATCCTTAATCTAGTAAAACAAGAAAAAAATAAAAGAAATAACCCCATAAACAAAAAGATATAGTATGTGTATTACATGATGCAATAAAATATGTGTTTCTTAACCAATGTAAGAAAGTAATCCCATTACTGTATGTTCATGTTTAGAGATTAAAGCATAGATGTTGATTATCGGGAGCATATTTATATTCATATGGTCCCATGCCTAGTCCTGGCTGAACACTTCCCCAGCGGGCCTCACCAGTGCTGGTTAGCGATGAGGGCTCCTGACAGCTGGATGTCGTGAATAGATTCAGCCTTTAGTTTGCCCACCTTGGTCTGCCCATCCTTTATCATGTAGAGCAGCATCTCTGACAGCTGTGGATCCTCGTTCAGGTTCACTAGGTTAGGAAGACTGTTGTCCATTTTGAACGTCACACCTACTCTCTGGACGACGACACAATAATTATTTGTATGTTTTCATGTTGATAATAAGTAAGTAACATGTGAATCATATGAAGACAATGGGTCTCAAAATGTCTTTAACAAGTGTTGATTCACCTGCAGCTCTCTAGCCTCCTCACGTTTACGGATTTCTGCTCGTTCTAGTTTCTCCTTCCAAGCTCTGAAAATAAGACATTTTTTACAGTGCATTTCATTTCCATGCAAAGTCAATGGTCCGTCAATGTGCAATGATATGCATTACTCTCAGTGAGACTACTTGTTAACAGGTAGAAATAGCTTGTAGTTCTGCTGACCGATGTGCTTCAGCCATATCCCTCTCCTGTTGACTCAGTTGGCTTTTCAGAGTGGCGATCTCCTGCTGAAACAACCTCACCCTGTCTGGTTCCACACCCTGCGAGCTCATCTGGGCTGCACGTAGCTTCTCCACCTCAGCCTTAAGCTCTGGGAACATAAGGGACACAAATGCTATTGATGCAGTGCAAGAGTAAATTCTACAGTACATTTTAAAGAGCTAAGAATATGTTAGGGATGGCACAATCCAATTTTGTCAGTCCCGATACAGAGACTTGTACGTTGGGTATCGGCTGATACAGAGTACCAAACTGTTTCCAGTGTTAAATTCAGTTTTAGTTCTCGCTGTGGCCCAAACTTTGCGGCTATAACAGCTTCTACTCTTCTGGGCTGTAGCTATTAACCCTGCAGAAAGTTGCCGACTTCCGCGCACTTTGCGCGCCTCAGCATGCGCTGACCATGCTCTGATATTATGTGGCCTACCAATTTGTGGTAGAGTTTCTGTTGTTCCCAATCGCTTCCACTTTGATATTATACCACGAACAGTTGACCGTGGAATATTTAGTAGTGAGCACATTTCACAAATGGACGTATTGCACAGGTGGCAACATGTCACAGTACCATGCGTGAATTCAGTGAGCACCTGAAAGCGACCCATTCTTTCACAAATGTTTGTAGAAGCAGTCTGCATGCATGTATGTATGTATAGTCATGGAAGTGATTGGAACACCTGAATGCAATGATTCGGAGGAGTCCCAATACAGTATATATAAAAATAAGAAAATATGTCTATGTTGTCATTGATTTGGTTAAAGTAGAGGACAGCCAATCTCTAAGTTTGGACCTAGATGCATTTAGGAAACCTGCTGCTGATAGCATGGCAGGGCTCCAGACTGCTATCAGCTAGGCGCATCTTTTTTTTTTAAGCAAGTGTAAATGTTATTGCACTGGTGCGACTTTCCGCCCACCACCAGCTCCACTACCGCACTCAAATAAACCATTTCGAACATCTGATCATCTGAGGATCCCTCCACAACAGAGAGTAGTGTTATCGGATTAACTCTGAAAAAGATACAGTAGATTTAACATTTTAAACATTAGCAATGTTCTCTATCATCATGGCTGGTGGCCTGGGTAGATTCGACATTGCTGATCCTTAACCATAGACCTACACATGTAAATTAATTTAACTGGATCAGCCCAATAGATAGGTGACAACTAGTTGTCACCAATGCAACTTTTTCAGTCAGTATCAAATTTCCAATCTCAGTATCAGATCGGTGCTATCCCTAAAATCACGACAATTTTGTTCAGTCTACAACATGAAGTTCATCAAAGGGGAAATAAATGCAGAATGTACATGCAAAAACATTTAAATGATATTAAGTGTTCTAATCCTGTCAACTTTCTTGTGTGCATTACAGGAGGAGGAATCAGGGCTACATCCAGAGCTCCCCCTAGTGCTCACACAATCAAATTACCTCAGAAAAACACTGGCATGACAGTAAGCTGCCATGTGCAGCTGACAGTGCATAAATATGGGCTGGAGGCAAGGTTAGGGCCATGCCTTAATTGAACTGGGAGTGAATAAGATGGTGATGGATAGCTGGGTGGGTGGAAATATAAGTAAGTGTGTGTGTGTGTGTGTGCGTGTGTGAGAGATAGTTTTAAGAGCCTGAAAACATACATGTGTAAGAATGAAACAAATATATTAAAAATACTAAATGAAAACAGAAAGGTGGCAGTAGAGAGAGGGAAAAAAAAAAAAAAAAAAAAAAAGGAGCCTGAAAATAAACAAGACAGGTATGAAATAAATAAACAATATTGCACTGTTAGGTCTTGGCTCTTATAGACTGCACAT
>JAODOY010029243.1:0-22671 GCA_025399855.1 Forbesichthys papilliferus | reverse complement strand
CCATCCATCCATCCACCCATCCATCCATCCATCCACCCACCCATCCATCCATCCATCTATCCCCCCATCCATCCATCCATCCCCCCATCCATCTACCCATCCACCCATCCATCTATCCATCTACCCATCCATCCATCCATCCACCCATCCACCCATCCATCCACCCACCCATCCATCCATCCATCCATCCATCCACCCCTCTACCTTGGGGTCTGGGAAAGTAGTCGGTACTCACAGTTGAAGAGGTTGGGGGACGGAGGGTGCTGGGTGACCACGGGACAGTTCTCCTCATCGCTGTTGTCCCCGCAGTTATTCAGCTGGTTGCAGATCAGCGAGCCCAGACGCAAACAGTTTCCATTGGTGCAGTGGAACTTGCACTCTAGACAGACAGGCAGACAGACAGGCAGACAGGCAGACAGACAGGCAGACGGACACACAGACAGGCAGACAGACAGGCAGACAGACAGGCAGACATTAGGACTGGACATCAAAAACACTTTCCAATAGTAATAACAACTCTTATATATGAGCTACTCTATACAGGAACCCAACAACAAAAAGAGTGAATATTGATTAAAATTGCCATTAAAATAAATAAATATAAAATTAATTCATTCATTAATGTATTAATTAATACAAAGTGGAGTGTGTGTGGTGGCAGGCCGTCCCAGTTTCAAGTAGGAACACGGCCAGAACCAAAGGACAACAAAGACGACTAATGTGTGTGTGTGTGTGACTCACCATGTGCAAGGTCACGCCAAGCGCTTTTTTACCTGCGAGCTCAAACACAATGCGGTGCTAATGCGTCAAGTTAGAGAGGGAAAATTGGGTCAGACCAAAATGCATTTCTTTCCCTTCCCGTTGGAACCGACAAACAAACCAACAGCTTCTCAGACATTCCTTTGATGTGCTGCAGCCCTGAAACCATAATATGCTCCTGTCTCGGTTGTTACCAAAACGCTTTCTTCCCCTTAAATATTAATATTTCTGATTAGTGCAGTCTTCTTAGCAGCGAGGTTAAAAAAATCCAGAGAATGCAAATAAAAACTAAAAATCAGATGAGAGGCAAATAAATGATCATTCCAAACTTTACTGTAATCATAATCACTAAAAATAAGAGGGGAGTGTGATGCATTAGAAATCAAGGCCGGGCTGGTTTACCCTAGAGGGTGCTGTGTGCTGTTTAGTGCAGCCATTCTCAGGGAGTTGTGCTCACACAGAGCCCATTAGGAGTCCATAAAATGCCAGTCACAGCGCAGACATGGGAATAAATGAAAGGCGAGAGAAGACGTAGCCGGTCCTTTAGGTTACACTCAAAAAGACACATACAGTATCAGCACCTACAACTGTGGCTTGTGTTTGGCTCAATATGTTCACTGCTTACAGTGTCAATATGTGTGCACAGAATATGTGCATTAAGGAATACTACTAGTACAATCATTTAATAAGTAGTATAAAATATAAAAGCATCACATTTATAATAATAATATAATAATAATAATAACACAATATATATAAGAATAGGTTCATTATTGCAATGTAAACACTATACAGGCCTAGTTATAGCTAATGATCCACTTCTGATATAGATATTGGGAATTTCCAAAGCATAGTCTGTATTCATGCGAGATCTGTAAGTGATAGGCAAAAGTTTTGCATGCTGGTCCACGTGGGAAAAAAACAACACAAATTTACAAGTACACACAAGATACTGTACACAAAACACATAAGATACTGTACATTTACAAGCGCCTCAAAACAACAGGTGAATGCTGCCCCGTAGTCCTGAGACGTATATAAGACATATTGAAGTATACTTCACCCACCATCCCAGTCATATCTACCAAAAATACTTCCCTCCCTGCCAAGGCTGTGGGCTTCACTGATCGAAGGGAAATTGATTACGCCCTCTGCACAGTTGCAGTTATGTCATTACATAAAGGCACACATCTGCTACTCTCTATTCTTCCCTGTTTCGACACCAAACGATCATGGTTGATTTGGATTTAGTGGGAGGTGGTGTGCCCACGAGAGGTTAGGTGGTGTTACGGGAGAGTGGGGGTGGGGGTGGGTGTGGGAGACTTTAATAAAAGTTTGCTAAAAAGAATGGCACAGTTGTCATGGAAATGAGCGCTGCGGCTGATATGTGGAAAGCGTGTGAGACGGGAGGGAAGTTAAGCTTTATGTAACCGACTCAAATACGCCTGTCAAATCGTACGCTCAAATGTAGCGTTTGACTCTGAAGTGCAGGCACAGTGGCTAATATGATTACGCGGGGCTAATTTACTGACACAATCCAATCCAGACGATGTTTTCACACTTGTAAAAGAGCACGACTTCTAGCTATTCAAAACACATATTATTACTGTTGGTGAGGTAATAGATGGCAGACCGAGACAGTGGAGCAACGGCCGGGGAAAAAATTTAACGTAATTGAAGTTATTAGAATGCAGGGGGATGGTGTGTGTGTGTGTGTGTGTGTGTGCGTGGGCGCGTGGGCGCGCGGGCGCAATGCAGAATGCGGGCGCAATTGTGCTGATGAGATACGCAAAACAGCACACACTTGCATATTGCAGACTATACGTCGAGCACACCCACACAATATCTGGCACACGAGCACACGCACATTATGCACTTCCCTGGCTTCCCTGTTTCCCCCGTCCTTCTGATCGGCCACATTTCCGTGCGGCAGGCAGCGAGCGACCAAATGACATGACACTGCACATTTCCTCCCCCCCCAACAACAACAAGAACAGCTTGTTCTGCTCCCGTCTAGACGGTGGCGTGAGGGGAGGAGAGGCACACGGGAACTGCAATCCCAATGAAAGAACAGAGCAGCGTGAGTGTTCTGTAGGGCCAAGCACCCCTTCTTCTTCTGAGGGCAAATAAGTGAAGCTTCAATACCCCCCCCCCCCCATACTCTACTGTCTCTAATTTTTCCCTTTGCTTCATCACCTCTCTCTCTCTCTCTCTCTCTCTCTCCCCCTCTCTGCCCTGCTAGCAAGCCTCTCTTCTTTCCGCAGAGCGCGCCACGCTTGTACTTTCATCACGTCTCCCCTGTCTCACAGCCCGTCTGTCTGTCTCACAGCCCGTCTGTCTGTCCTCTGTCTCCTGTAATGCCTTAATCAGTCTCCCCTGTCTCACAGCCCGTCTGTCTGTCTCACAGCCTGTCTGTCCGTCTGTCCTCTGTCTCCTGTAATGCCTTCATCAGTCTCCCGTCTCACAGCCCGTCTGTCTGTCTCACAGCCTGTCTGTCCGTCTGTCTCCTGTAATGCCCCGCTCTGCTGTCCATGCCTGGTCTCAGTCAGTCAGCTTGTCTGTCAGTCTATTAATCTGTCTACCGGTCAGCCTGTCTGTCTGCCAGATCTATCCATCTGTCTGTCTGTCTTACTAGCTTGTCTGTCTGTCAATCTATTAATCAGTATGTCTGCCTATCAGCCAGCATGTCTGTCTGTCTGTCAGTCTATCAATTGTTCTCACCGGACATTTTTCTTATCAGTCTTGCTATTAGTCAGCCTGTCTATCTCACCGTCAGTCAATCTGTCTCTCTTTCTATAGGTCAACATGTCTGTCTTTACATTACATGCAACCTCTCTCTGTCTATCATCTCTTGACGTCTTCCTCTATATTGAGAGTAACCACACTCTGTAGTGGGAGGTGTGTGTGTGTGTGTGTGTGTGTGTGTGACAAGGACTATGATGATGTCATGCTGTAGAGAAGGGGCTGCAGTGTGAGGAGGACAAGAGAGGAATCATTTTATAATTAAGTATTTCAACATGCTTTTGTATCTTGTAATGTAATCTGGTTCTATTGTCTAATACCATAGAACTGTACTGTATATAAGGACATGCTGTTCATATCTCCACCCATCTGGGGTGATGGGAGATGGGTCTCCTATAACCAATGTGCTCTGAGTACACATGTAAAAGTTGTGCTAGCTGTCATATTTAAGATGAGCTATAGTATATAAGTTTAGTTACTTAAGTAAAATAATAATAATAACAATTATTATTATTATTATTATTATTATTACCCATTCATCCATCCATCAATCCATCCTTCTTCTCCCGCTTATCCGGATTCGGGTCGCGGGGGCAGCAGCTCCAGCAAGGGGTCTACATATAAAACTTCCCTTTCCCGAGCCACATTAGCAAGCTCTGACAGGGGGATCCTGAAACATTCCCAGGCCAGTGTCGAGATATAATCTCTCCACCTAGTCTTGGGTCTTCCCCGAGGCCTCCTCCCAGGGAGGCACCCGGGGGGCATCCTTACTAGATGCCCGAACCACCTCAACTGGCTCCTTTCGACAAAAAGGAGCAGCGGCTCTACTTCGAGTTCCTCACGGATAGCCGAGCTTCTCACCCTATCTCTAAGGGAGACACCAGCCACCCACTCCAGGTTTTCTCAGGAGCCACCCTCCTGAGAAAACCCATTTCGGCTGCTTGTACCCTTGAGCTAGTTCTTTAGGTTATGACCAACCCTTCATGACCATAGGTAAGGGTAGGAACTAAAATTGCCCGGCTCAGCTCTTTTTGTCACAACCAGGACCACATCATCTGCAAAAAGCAGCGACAAGATCCCCAGGTCACCGAAATGTACCGGAGTGTAACCCCCACCTGAAACGAGTCCGATTTACTGCCTATAATCCGTACACAGCTATCGCTTTGGACATACAGGGATTGGATTGCCCTTAAAAGGGACCTGCTCACCCCATACTCCCGCAGCACCTCCCACAGTATCTCGTGGGGAACCCAGTCATACGCCTTCTCAGATCCACAGGCCCCAGGCCCCCTCCAGGATCTTTGTGAGAGTAAAGAGCTGGTCCGTTGTTCCACGACCACGACTGAATCCGCAATGTTGTTCTTCAATCTGAGGTTCAACAATCGGCCGAACCCTCCTCTCTAGCACTTGGAGTAGACTTTAGAAGGGAGGCTGAGTAGTGTGATAACCCTAACCTGACATGCCAAAGGAAATGTTGTCACAAGTCCATCTGGGGAGCCGTACATTGAAACTGTTTGTGAATGGCTGCACTTTCAAACAAATACTTGACCGTTGATTGGATGAATCATCTGGTCGTTTTCGCGGTCGGCACCATGGTCGGCACACCTAAACCACGCCCGTATAGCTATAAACACGACCCTGATTGGAAAACCATGCTCGTATAGCTATAAACACGACGCTGATTGGAAAACCAGCTCGTGTAGCTATAAACACGATGCTGATTAGAAAGTTCAGTTGCTACTCGGACACATTCAAAATGATTCAGAGGCTTTCCAGACTGATCCTCACAGCAAAATTAAACTGAAGCTCGCGAGATCAGGCTGGTCTCGCTCGGCTACTCCCCCTCCCCCAAGTATTATGGATGCACTATATAAGGGGGTTGGGATATTTAGGTAGTTGACAAAGAAACCAATTATGAAATTATGACAAACTTCTCAATGAAATGAAAAGTTTGAAAACACTCACCCGTTTATAGAAATAAAGACCCCAAGGATAAAAGATGCTAGTAAATTTGAGGAGGGTTGAAGGGGAGGAGCAAGTTATGGGGGTGTTGTGTGTTTCCATGTGAAATGTAGGCTGTAAAGCCCTTTGAGACTGCAATGGGGCTATATAATTGACTTGACTAAAGCAACTTTTCCTGTAGGTTCACATGCTAACCATATTAGATGAAATATTCCGAAGTCTTCAGAAAAGTACTGCATGTTTGAGATTCTAAGACCATTGTTCTGTGGTCCCCCTCTTATCCCCTCTCCTAAGTTGTAGTGGGTGGAGTCAGTTATTGTTACATGGGGTCTACTCCACTTTGTGTTTCTATATACAGAGCAAATGCTGTGCAGAAACAACTGATCATTTTTCTCAAGAGCGAATGGTAAGCTCTTACCAGGAGGAGAGATTTGGTGAATTTGACAAAAAGGTGTATTGCTTACAATCGCTGACTTGGAGACCTTTGTTGAAAAGACGCCAAATTCGTTTTTTTTGGAAATGAAAATACGGTGCGAACGCAAGCCCCGCCCACCTTTCTCTGCAGCCTCCACCTGCTTCTCTTGAGCGTAGTTGAGGCGGTTCTGCTCGGCGAGCGACGAGGCGGCCGTGCCGACGTCGGGGCTGCTGCTCCGCGACGGAGCACCCTCCTCGGCATGGAAGGCCAGGTCCAGGTGCTGCTGGGCCAGCCTCAAGTGCCGCCGCTGCCTCTCCAGGTCCTTGGAGGCCCAGTCGTCCCCAAGGCTCCCGTGCGCAGAGTCCTCCAGCGCCGAGTCGCGGAGCTCCCCCTTGGGCCCAGGGCACTGCCCCTTCTTGGGGCCGCCATGGCGTTGGGCGTGCGGGCGGGGTGCCGGGCGGCTGGCGCGCATGCGGAAGACGTCGCGGAGGCCGCTCACGCCCAGGTGGAGCATCTCCAGGACGGTGAGCAGCAGGCAGAGCAGCGACACGGCGTACATCACCAGCAGGAAGATCGTCTTCTCGGTGGGCCGCGACACGAAGCAGTCCACCGTGTGCGGGCACGGCGAGCGCGTGCACACGTACGAGGGCGCCACCTCTAGGCCGTACAGCACATACTGGCCCATCAAGAACGCCACCTCAAAGGTGGCGCGAGACAGCAGCTGGCAGGCATACACCTTCATCAGGCCGTCACGCTGGATGCGCCGGCGGCCGTCGTGCTTCTTAACCCCGCCTTCAAAGACAAACACAGGAGGGACGGGTTCAGGTTTAAAATAAAATACACACATTCTGCCGCAAATACTTGCAACATCGCGTTGCGTCTACGCACGTATTGAAAAAATAAAATAAATCCAACGCATGCAGTAAACTTGACCTGGCTGGCAAAAAAAAAAATTAAACGTATGCAGCACAGGGAAACTATGCCTCCAGTATGTAAGGGGCATTAAGTGGACAATAAAAAGGTTTCCAGACTACAATCTCAGCCAACATTGAGCTGAGTATGTCTGGCGGAGCCAGGCTAGTAGACTTGTGCAACTGAACTGATAATTCAAAAAAGATGCTCTAGAAAGCCTATGATATACAATAATACATAATATAGCAGCAAACCACTATATTCTATGTAAAAATTATACAATGGCGTCCTAAGAAGAGAATAACATAACATTGGGTTACAATATGAGCTCCTCTGTTGTCAGATTTTTGTTTGTTTGAACTTTATTTTACCAGGCTAGTTGACTGAGAACGTTTTCTCATTTGCAGCAATGGCCTGAGGAGTAGTTACAGGCCAGGAGAGAGAGGGCAATTGAACAAATTGAAAAGTGGGGATGATTAGGTAGCTCTAGTGTGACATCTAGTGGCAGAACGTCATGAATACACTTCAAACCACAACACGTGCACCGTCGTGACTACACATCCCACAATGCCTTTACCTTTAACCTTATCCGTTTCTGCTTTCGTGTCTGGTTCTATCTCCTCTGCGACCATGGGGTCCTCCTCGCCGTTTTCCTCCGCCTCCTCAAAGTCCCGGACCGCGCCCCGTGTCACAATGGGCATCTTCCTCCTGGGGTGGCTGGACAAGGGCCGGTACTCTGTGTCCTCCATGCGGGCGATCTTGTGCATGGCGAATCCCAAGTACATGATGGTGGGCGTGGTAATCATGATCACCTGGACCATCGGAGTGGAGGAAGTAGAGAATGTTAACACATTTGGAGAAATGAATTATATTTGTTTTTAAGCAAAAAGAGCACCCTGGCTCTGAGCCTGACTCCACCAATTGCACAACTTGCGATCTATAATTTTATTTATGGGAAGAGCAAAGGCTTTTCTCAGTGGAACATGTTTTTCAATTTCCATTTCTCTTCTCCCCCAATGTTTCTACTCCAAGTGGAAGAAACAACTGGCTTTGCTGGGTCACCGGTTCATCCAATCACCTGGCAAGTTTTTTTTTTAAGCCCCTGCCCTTAGTTTCAATGGACGACTCCCCAGATGGATGTCTGGATGTTCCCAAATTGAATTGCGTTAGATTCATCATTCGTCATTTAGTTTACAGATACATTTTTTTTTTTTTAAAACACAATGTAGGTTGCAATTACACTTGCAAAAACCGCTTAATTTCAGTGCCGTTACTGACCCTTCAACCTACTGCACATGTATGTTTTTTTCTGCAGTTATGTTCTGCTATTATAAGAGTGGTTACCCCCTGTGTAGCACAGGTGCCGTGGCCCACCGTCAGACAAGCGGCTCACCTGAAAGATCCAGAAGCGAACGTGCGAGAGCGGCGCGAAGGCGTCATAGCACACGTTCTCGCAGCCGGGCTGCTGCGTGTTGCACACGAACTTGCTCTGCTCGTCGTAGTAGATGGTCTCGCCGCCCACTGCCGTCAACACGAGGCGGAAGATGATGAGCACCGTCAGCCAGATCTTGCCCACGAACGTCGAGTGGTTGGAGATCTCATCTAGCAGACGCGTCAGGAAGCTCCAGCTCATGGTTGCCGGGCAGGCGGGAAGGGGGTGGGGTGGGGGGGAGGGGTAGGGTAGCTCTGGGAGGAGTGGAGATGGGCAGAGGGTTCAAATGTAAGCCAGCGTCTCGAGAACCGGGACAGGAAATGCATGCACACTTCTTTAAATGTGGTTACTAGTACTTTTTTGTTATTTGTAGTTATACAATTCACTTGGCTTCTCTCTTGTAAAATCATATGCACTTTTCTTAAAAAAAGGTAAGAATTTCCCAGTTAAGGTAGGCCAGTGTTTCCCCAATCCTGGAATACCAACATGTTACAAGTCTCCCTGCTCCAACACACACGATTTACATGAATGACAATGACCCATTCATGTGAATCAGGTGTTGGAGCAGGGATACATCTACAACATGCATGGAGCGGGGGTCCCCCAGGACCAGGGCCAGCACTGTTGCATGGCCCCCCCACAGAACAAATACTATCTGCTATAACTCGCAGTGTATTAAGCGGAAACTCTGGAGAACAAAGTTACCCCAGAGCCTGTAGAGGGCAGTGCAAAGCTCAGATGAGGAATGTACACGTATTTTAGCAAAAACAATGCTTTCTTATTGCACGTTTCAACACGGAAATCCGTGCAAAGTCAAATATACTTTTAGTGTGAGGAGGGGAGAGAACAACATGTTTTTATTTGCAAGAGGCTGCCAAGGAGAGGCTGGCTTAGCATATTTCAAGACATGCAGCTACCTACAGTGCATCCAGAAAGTATTCACAGCGCTTCACTTTCCCCACATTGTTATTGAAACATTAATTAAAATAACATTTCTCCTAAAAAGTCTACACACAATACCCCACATTTTTTGGAAAAAAAGTTTGTTTGAAAAACAACAACAACCAGATGTACTCAAGTATTCACAGCCTTTGCCGTGATACGCAGAACGGAGCTCAGGCACATCTCATTTCCACTTATCATCCTCGCGATGTTTCTACAACTTGATTGGAAGTCCCAATGAAAACAGTGGCCTCCATCTGTAAATGGAAGACATTTGGAATCACCAGGACTCTTCCAAAAGCTGGCCACCTGGCCAAACTGAGCGATCGGGAGACAAGTGCTTTAGTAAGGGAGGTGACCAAGAACCCTATAATCACTCTGACAGAGCTCCAACATTGCTCTGTGGAGAGAGGAGAACCTTTCAGAAAGAAAACCATTTCTGCAGCACTCCACCTATCAGGCCTGTATGGTAGTGTGACCAGACGGAAGCCCCTCCTCAGTAAAAAGGCACATAACAGTCCATATGGAATTTGCCAAAAAGCACCTGAAGAACTCTGACCATTAGAGAAAAAACTGATATGGTCTGATGAAACAAAGAGGGCCTGGATGCCAAGCATCATGTCTGGAGGAAACCAGGCTCCGCTCATCGCCTGGTCAATACCATCCCTACATTGAAGCCAAGTGATGGCAGCCTCATGCTGTGTCTAAGTTTTGGAAGCAGTGGGTGTTCAGCGGTAATCAGTGCCCAGTATCAGACCATCACCAACGAGTCTTGACCATGGCATTAGAACTGGTTCAGTGGTCTAAAGACGCTTAGGTACATGATTTCATGTACATGATTTCAAACACAAATACCATATTTGGAGGCAGAAGCCCTTAACCCCCTGGTGTAACCAGACAATGGTCTGGCCACAGCCCATTGGGAAGTGTTCAGTCATTTCCTACTTGGCATAGACCAGGGGTGTCCAAAACAAACAAACAAAAATGAAATGTGTTCGCTCGTGAGAGATGTGTTATATAATGACTTGAGTCGTGCTTCTCGATTTTTATTACCTTTCCATACATAATTACATTTACCCGATCTTTGGTGGATTTATTAAATATATATATACACCCATTCTAAAAGTGGCCTCTAAAAAGCAATCACATCGAAATACACCTGCAAAGGGACATGCATTTTCCCCAATAATAATTACACTCATGCATCTGCGTCATTAGTGGTAGCCGTACAAATAGAATTGCGTGCCAACAATTACATACACTTTGTTGATTATTAGTGACAATGTTAGAAAAAAGCTTGTACTGAAATGAGAGTTTCCTGTATAGTCCCAAAATAGTTTCAGTCTATACGGTGTATACACAGGATTGTTATTGTATACAATGGCTGTATGGATCCATCTCGAACAGTATTGAATAAATAACTGTTATTGCATTTGTCAATGCTTTATAAACAAACAAGGACTGTTCCTTGAAAGTGCCAAACATGTATAGTAATTGGCATCTTGGAGCTAATGAGCATTGTTAACAGAAAAGTTCACAATAGTTACTTATGGATATTTTTCCTTATGCATTTTCGTGAAATGCAAAAAAAACTAGAAGAAAGCTGCAAAATGTTTTCCCCACCCCATTGTTGTAAAACGGCATTTATTCCACCTGCCCTGGTTAAGGTGTTTAGTTTCTTTACAGAAACCATTCAACTCATTCATCCATCTCAATTACAAGCTACATTTGGGACAGCACAATGTTAAGGAGGGGTTCTGAACAAAACAAGGTGAAAAAATATAAAAACCACAAGACACTGGATGTTTCTGGTTCCACAGTAGAACAATTACAGATGGACATACAATATTCAGGTTATGCAGTATCATCACTGCAGGCCAACTAGTGGTTTAGATATTCCTTGAATATATGTATTGTAGGCCAACCACTAACGTCTCCAAAAGGAGCTAAACCGTGTAGGCTCCTGTAAGTGGATTTCGACTTGACCTTGTATAAAGTAAACACTCATTCTATAAACATGACCTTATCAGTTCATGCAGTTACCTGAATACTATGAAACTACATATCATTTAGCAAGCACTAAAATGACCACTGTTCATTATTTACTGTGATGTATCCAGCCTAATTAGATCAGAATAGTTTAAACTGGACTGGAGTTAGAATAGTTATGATTTAACAAGCTTTTCCCCCGAAGTTTTCATGGAAAACGCAAGCTACACACAAACTTGTTACATGTTCTTTCCTTTCAATCCAGTGCCCCAGATAGAAATTAATATTTTCGCCCAACAACGTTTATGTAAACAGACACTGATAGAACCCTAAGAGGAAACGCGGTGCGCCTCATCCTTGCGTGTGTGACCCAATAGGCTATTTCACAATTACGGTACATACTCGGCAGAGAGACGTATAATACAAACAAGGGAGGGCAAATAGTTCACTCCCAGTTGAACTGACCAAAGATAACTTAAAGCGTCTTTACACATCTGGGCGTAAGACAACAGAGGTAGCCTAATGCTGCCCCTACTCACCCCACCAAGAGCACTGGGGGTTTGCAATATTTCAAGACAAATATCTGGACAATCAACAGGACTCAGGAGTTAACATTCCTACCTAACCAAAAGCAGAAGCTAGACATCTAGGGTATAGCTCAGAAAGCAGAAAAACAATCCGATCCATATGAAAAGGCCATGAAAATCCTATACATTTGGATTAGGGTCACACTCTGGAACACTGATTTCTGCCTGCACGAGGGCAAAGCACTTTTCCCCCACATGCACGCAAACACATAACACCCTAGAGCACTGGTCCAAGACATCACATTGTTTTCTGAGCAGTAGCCTAGAGAAATATTGGATCGTGCTGCGGTCGTATTGTCCAATTATAAGCATATTAAAATATAGACATAAGTAGTATTGTTTATCCGGACTGTTACAACAAATAAGTTCACCAATTAGGCTAACCGAGTTTTGCAGATTTTCACACATACATAACAAACTAAACTTGTACAAAGAGATAGCTTTAAACTGACACATTTTACCAAATAATATTTTCTTGACAAACCGTAAACAAACTTACCTTTTGTGCTAAAAGATGCAAGATCTTCTATGAAGGCATGAATTGCTCGACCTCGACTTTCTTAATTAGTGCGCTTGTAGGACTGAACCATCACTAACTTGGCTGCAGTCAATATTAACCCATGAAGGCCCCACATGTGTCCCCTGTTGCTGTTGGGGGTGAGGGGGTGCAGAAGTGTGGACAAAAGAGCCTGGAGTCCTGAATTCTTTTCTTCCCCTCCTCCCACACCTCCACGTAGGTCAGCCCCATTCAACGAGGTCTCGTCTGAAACTTGAGATCCACACGCGGACTAGGCTACTAGTTTTTTCTGTCCCCTTGTAAAACACTTAATGGATTACCCAGTTACCCCACCTCTGTATTAAAGCAACTCTGTGAATAAAAACGAAAGGTTTTACAAAGCATGCATATGCATTCACCTGTATAACGTTATGGCTACAGCTGCATGACTGAAGTTGGCGCGTGGCTTCAACCAACCGCGACAAAGTTTATTAGGTGTCGAAAAAGCGCAGCTGCAAGTCTTCATATCAGATTCATGAAAGGGAGGTGGAGACTGGGAATCTGTCGGTCGCCTACTTACACCTATGCCTCTCTTCTATACTACTACTACTAAATACTTTGTTGTGAAACAGCCAATTATATTACAGGACATTTGTCCAGACTGACTGACTAGGCTACCTTTTAATAAAGCACCATTGCATTTTATATTTCAATGATTTGTAGAGTGAAATCTTCCTTGTAAGTGTTGCAGAATATGCCTATTGACTAGTTGGCATCTTGGAGCAAAGGTGGAACAACTACTGTATTGTAAACTTCCAAGTTAAGACAAATCCTTTAACCATCCCACATATTAATTCTTATGAAATGCACAAAGAGAAATATTGCAGGACTACACCTATGCTTCTCTTGTCCATTGATGCTAAACAAACAACACTTTGTTGTGAAACAACCATATAAAATTATATGAAACCCCCATAATTACAGATATATGTATAGTTGAGACATTTATTAGCTTACCCCTTGTCCAAAGTATAAAAGCAATTGCCTATGGTAAGACAATTATTTTAAATAACAATATTAGACAATCTGGAACAAAATGGAAACAAATATTTATAACAGCTATATAAACTCACTGTAGATATACATTTGAAAAGATTGGTGATTGATGGGACAGAAATGTCTTGCTGTCCATTAAAATAAAAAAAACAGATGAGTTTCAGAAAAAAGTTATTTATGGCCATTTAGACATAATCTAATACTGGGTGCTGTCTAGAGATTCTCAACTAGTGTAAATAAGGACAGTTTTATTGCTTCTTTAATCAACAAAAAGTTGTTAGATGTGCATGTTAACATAATTTCAAAGGGATTTTCTAATGATACATTTGCCATTCTAGCATATAAAGTTTAAACTAACTAACAACATGCCATTGGAACACAAAAGTGGTGATTGCTGATAATGGGCCTCTGTATGTCTACATGTACTGTAGACATACCATTAGAACAGGGGGCGGCAATCTGCGGCTCCTGAGCCGCATGTGGCTCCCGAGTCCCTCTACAGTGGCTCCCTGTGGCTGTGACAAACATATAGAACTGAGATTGTGTGTGTATAGTAGCTGGGTATAGACATGTATTTGGTATATTCTGTTTTCAGGTTATTAGAAATCAGCAATAAAGTGCTTTATTATAAACAATATTCGTGGGGGGCATGTCCCCTTAACATTTAACTGTTCCCCCGGTTAAAATAACAAACGCGAATGAATAGTCATTCAGGTATATTAGCTAACTATAATAGATTGATAGGCTAAGCATAATTTTTAAATCTCCAAACAGATAATTATAAAAGATTTTGGGCACAAATGGCTTTTTTGATAGAGGTTGCAGACCCCTGCATTGGAACAATAAAAATAGTTAAGGCTTCTACAGCTTACATTTGTTTCATGATTTGAATTGATAGTTAATTCTAACAAAGCAAACCCTATTCTGTAATAGTTTAATGCTGTTTCATATTACAAGTTTACTTTTTTACTTATGAGTGTTTCCTCTCTCAGACACCTGTTAAACAGGCAGCCACTAACATCTAAAGTCACAGACAACTGACACCAGCTTGTCAAAGTTACACACGATGCACAAGTAAGTGGACTTTAAAGAAACCCCACCCAAATAAAAGCAGAATGCATTATGATGGGCATTGCTGTGCAAGTTTGGGTATGGTGTACATGTGGGTTCAATTGTAGTCAGGCATGTGTAAACCACATGTACAGTGCAGTGCAGGAGAAATATTTACACAGTAAAATTAGTTAACATGCCTCAGCTAAAACAAATAGATTTAGCCTGTAAAATTGGCTGTCCTGTAACAGCTAACAGAAGTATTTTACAGACTCATAATAGCTCGTCATGCAAATGGTTTACTAAAGCAGGTATAGCATGTGATGGTTATTTCACTGTCTTATAGACTTCAATTGTATATAGTTTCAATTTATTGAACTTGAAATAAAATGTTCTTCCTAGAATAAACAAATATAACTTAAAAATATTCAGTGGAGTTTTGCTGTTGAAAAATACATGAACCACGTCTTACAATACCATACATTCAACATTTAATTCAGCTCTACAATAAGACATTACATTTTTTAATATTCATATAGAAATATAGGCTACTTCTGTCTCAGTGAATTATCAAAATAACGTTTTATAAATTAAATGACACATTGGTTTCTCGATTTTGAACTTTAACATTGTGGCATTATAAACAGTACTGTCTCAAAGTAACATGTCTCGTAGTAAGTAACATCAAACTAGCCTTGCAAGATTAGGATGCTTCAGTTTGACTTAGCCACAAGAATAAGTCTGGAGATCGTGGAAATCGTTTCAGTATGTTGCCAATTAGCGTCGCACATATAGCTACAGGCGTGGTTAAGGTGTGACATAGGTGACTTGAAAACAGCTAGAGTCGAAAACGCCTATAGACGATACAATATAGCATCAGTTTTATTAGAATATATTAGAAGAACAAAGGATTTCTCAATGGAAAATATGTTTTCACTCTTCTGAATGTTCTACTGCAAAACTGGATGACAACAGACTCTGCTGGTTCACATGTTTGTCCAATCACATGCAAAGTATTATTTTGAAAGCGCCTGTCCCACAGGCCTGCAATCTTGAAACAGTCTCAATGGATGGCTCCGCAGATGGATGTGTCTTAACAGACACAAATATCTGGCCTTGTCAGGATAACATCAAATGGATACATATGTCTAATACAATGAGTTGGTTAATATTATAATAATTAGACAAGTATAAATAAATAAAAAAAGTCAGCCATGCAATTAAACTGACAAAAATACACATCTGAATCAGCTATTCTCTGCAATTTATTAACCTGAAGGTTAACTTGTATTAGTCACAACAATCCATAGCACAGTAGCTTGAGGTGTTTCTAGGGAATTCATGTCACATCAATGACATGACTCCATTTTAAACAGCATTGTGCATAATGCACAAATATGTCGGCAAAACCCCTAATATTCATAGATATTTATTGATTATTGATTTATTTATTTATTTGAGATTTAAGGGCCAGATCTTGCAATGTCGTGGTTTCACTGCTATCAGTTTGATACTGGAGTTAATGGTGTTGGCCATAAGAATTTGTGCACTATATATCTACTTCACAAGCACACACAGACAGGCACAAACACACGTTCAACCAATCGTCTTAACACAAACCTGTGACCCCTGATCCCTAACGGATGCATTAAAGATGCGGTGTCTTAAAAACATGGCAAGAGCTGTGCTAAGAAATAAGGCACAACTTTATTTTCATTTTGCTTCCTTCATCAAGACAGGTCAGTCAAACGCTGTACAGTGGAATGCAGCTACATCACAACAGAACCAGTGAACATGTAACAATACATACTGTCATCAAGTGCAGATTGTGTGAAGAGACACTGCGGCCCAATTATGCTAACAAAAAAAATGAAATACAACACACACACTCACACATACACTCATGTAGTAGAGTCCTGCAGGGTTGTGGTGAGTTTTACTCCAAACATGGCCTCCCACTGTGTCCTAATCCAGGCCAAAAGACCCTGGAACAGTTCATCGCTCTCTGAGCGAATGCACCAGGTTTTCTCCTGCTTCACAGTCTGCAAACAAAAACATGGTTTGGAACCGATATCGTGACAGTAAAGAGGCTCACAAGAGACTATGCATGGGTGCGTTTCATTAGCAGTATGCCTGTTACATTACTGGCTATCATAACTTATCTTTTTGGCTTATTAGCCAAGTCAACCTAAACACACAGTGGCCCTCATTTATGAAACGCGCGTGTGACATAAATCTGTGTGCACGAAAATTTCCACGGAAAGGTTGGCATTTATCAATCTGGACCCGATTTGGATGTGAGCGGTGGCAACGATCAAATCTCACGACAAGTCTCAACTCATGTAAGAAAGTTTTCGGGTCATCTTACTTGCGGTGCAGCATAAAAGTAGAAGCAATAAATAAACTAATCTAAACATCTAATATTTATTAGGAGAATTACATTTTAGTTGTTTTCAGACCATGCAGGCATTTAAGTATGCCGATGCATCCATATATTAATTAAATATCCTATCAACCCGTATCGGGTTGTTTATAGGCTTTAAAGATTATGGCAAAAATGTTATATTTTGTAAAGCCAATCTATATCGGCGGAGGGAAATGTAGCATAGAGGCATACTCGTGCATGACAGAGAAAGGTGCTTTGGCCTGCGGGGTTCTGCAGATTAACGGGCTGTTATTTAATCATGGTGACAGAATATAGCCTGTGCCCAAAGAGCCCTCTAGATATAGTGGTTCACTACGTTCAGGTTCATTAAAAAAAGAAAGAAAAAAAGACCATAACATCTAATTGATCTGAAACGTCAAAAAAATTGATAATATAATAATAATAATAAACCTCCCAACCTTCTATTTAAATAGGCTATGATAAATCGGCTATATAGGCCTACTATGTAGACTAGTGTGCCTATATTAAGGCTTTAATCGGCCAGGACAAAAGGTGGTGCGTAGCTGCTTCGCATACCTCTTCTCCGAGCCGGACAGAGAAGGGTCTCTTCTTGAACGTATTACAACTCTTCAAGTCGTAAACTCTAGGAGCGAGGCCTCTAAATCCAGCATATTTAAGGGCGTGGTATTTACATTATCTCTGTTTTACCAAAGTCACATTTATCAACGTGCGAACATTCTTACAGTTGTTTGGTGAATTACGAACGATTTCATAAATCACAAGTGAGCGCTATCGTAAGATGAATTCCGCGCTCAGAACTGTGCTGGTTTCAACAATAGATTGATAAATGAGGGCCAATACACGTAGAACCACTAGAAAACAATAGTCAGCCAATACAAACCGCTGTCTGGATAAACCGCTTTTAATATGGAAGTTATTTATCTGTGAATCATCTTATTTTTTTGCCTCAATTTGAGTTTATGTAGCTGGCATAATATCAAAATAAAACATAGAAAAAAAAGACACTCATGAATAAAATGGTTAAATGTGTCATGACGATATTTCAAACGCCTGTCTTTCTGGACCGACCTCATCGTAGAGCTTGACGTCCATTCTGTTTGGCTTAGACGACCACAGGTGAACCGAGCTCACGCAACTGATCGGCTGGGTCTCCAGTACATCGATGAACCCTCTGAGGGCTTCTCCGTTCTCGCTGGCGGTCTCGTCGGGCAAAATCTTCCTCCACTGGTGGTCTTCACTGAGCAGGTATAAGGTCTCCCTAGTCACCAGGACTGTCAGGGGAGTCCAGCTCTCCTCTGAAATGATATGTTGCAAGGAGATAGGCTAGTTTGTGTTATCAATAATAAATGGTTTGTTATGTAGGTATATTCTATACAATATTGGTCGTGTTAGTAGTGTGGTAGTCTGGGGATATCATCTGGTAGTCTACAGACTATTATCAGTAACGTCTCTGTTGTTGTGTGCAAGTAGGATTGACGGTTGCTCAGTGTGGTATTTGTCCTGCCCCTTCTCTGCTGCGATTGGGCAGCTGGGTATACAGTAACAGTAATGAGCACTTGTAATTAAAAATGCTTTTGTGGACATGGCTCCTCCTTTTTGACTAATGTTGTATGAAAGCTCTGTAACCATGACAACTATTTCAGAGGTGATGCTCACAAGTTTAAGATCTAAACCTGAAAAAGATCAAGTTGTTTCAATGCATAGACAACCTAATCTAATCTAAACGTCTGGAGTGTAACTTAACCATAAAGAGGACAATAGTCAGTGTGAAGTTCCAGACCAGGTTCCAGGGGTTCTGTGTTTACCAGGAGTGGAGCTAAGGGGGCAGGTCATGGCACGCTACAATCTCAGCCTTTTAAATTCCTTCAGACTCAGCAGCTGTAGCCTGCAGCTACATTTAGCGGAGTGCATTCTGTCAACGGGCAGACTCAAGGTGCAGAGCAAGTATGGTACCGCGCCTGTGGAAAGAATGCCCATCTGACTCTTTGTCTAGCACTGTGTCTCTAATTCGCGGGATCAATTACCACTCCTCAGCAGTGCCATTTATACAACACCATATCTGCCCTGTTGCTCATCCAAGATACAATGCTCACGTTGCTGATTCACAATCTTGCTAGGAATCTAAAGGAGCACTCATTGTTTTAACACAACCTCGCACATACAGTAAGACTAGTACGGGAAGGGGTAGAGAATGGTGCGAGCAGCGGCGTTCTGATCTTCAATTTAATAGTGGGGCTTAATAAAATTAGTGTAAATAAAAGCAGGAGAATGACAGACTGCACTGTCTTGCCTAGTAAGGTAGGGTACTGATCGGTACTGATGTGCTGTGTGTGTGTTAGAGAGAGTTAGAGAGAGAAAAAGAGAGAGCTTTCATTATCGATAGCTGTCTATTTAATACTACACACAACCTTTGCACCTTATTAGCCTACTCTTCATGAGAGGACCATGGGGAGAAATAGACTGGCTAGACATTCATGGTTTATATATGTAGGTAGGCCTACTTTATGATCAAGCTGTAAAGCGATTGTCAACACAGTCATACTTAACTGATTGCACAATAAATGTAACGTGTAGAGAACCACAAAACACTATTTTGTGAAACATATAGGCTGCAACCTTTGACAAATTATAAAATAAACAAACAGATCACCCTATTGCTTACAATCATATGCCTATTAACCAATAAACGGCTGTTTACTCTAAGTTGCCTATAACTTCGGCACCAACGTTACACTGAATCCCAGCTGTGATCAATACCGAGCAGTGATCAGCACCATAGCGTGTTTTTACACACTCCCTGATATTGGTCCGACTGAGTTGGCGTACTGTTATTCTTCCTCCTTCCAGGGCAGTGCCGTAAAACTTCTTAGTGGCAAAAGGCATTGAGTAGGCCCACCGGTAGCCGAACTTCAATGAAGAAAAAACATCCCCACTTATTTGAAAAGGCGATTCCATGTCCTGCTCCTGCAGCAGCAAAGTGATAATATTCCGTGGCTGGTGTGGTCACCATTGCATTTTATTTCTCCTGCAAACTTTATAATATGTCTAAAGAGTTTCTGATATGTTCCGAAGATTCCCGAGTTAGCCGAGCAAAGAAAATGTCGCCTACCCTCATCTCTCTAGTTTTTGCCCCAGACAGAGAACATGCCCAATCAAATTAAAAGACGACGATGCTGTGAGTGAGGAAAATGTTATCCCCAAGACCATCATATTCGTGTGGCCTACATCGAGCAATCTGCGCGTGCATGTACAGAACCACTTACACACTGCAAGTTTAACAGAAGAAAACACCCCCCTCCAAAGCTGTGGAACGCTGTGGACTGAATGCAGACAGGCAGCAGACCAAAAGCTAGAAAAACATTAACTAAAACTTATTAAATGTCATTCATGAGAATAGATGGTGTTATATTAATAGATAATTAAGTGTATATATTTATATTTATATAATTTTACACTATAATAGAAAGAATCTATATAGAGTTATTACAGTATAATTTGCAGTTATTTATGATACGGCTATGGCCCACTTGCCCTTGTAAGAAAAACGCAGCTAGGTGCGAGTCTACTGGCCTCATAGAAGGAAGAGTATAGAGGTGTGCAAACCACTCGACAGGACCTCCTTCAAGTGTACCTAACCTATTACTGTTAAGTATTTTGCGACATGCGTGCAATGGAAAATCACCAGACCAACATTATGCAAGTGTGCTACAAGCGCACATGTGTGCACGTGCGGTGTGGGAACACAAGCACATCCCCGGCTCTCACCTTGCAGGACGAAAGCCAAGAGGTAAAAGAACTGTGGCTGGCCATCCTCCATGTCCGCTTGCATGTTGTCACATACCAGAGGCCTGCCGGAATCAAAGGAATACAATCCACCAGGTAACTGCTCGTGTAAACATTCACACCAGTAGTTTCACGGTTTGCTGAGACCTCTCAATGCCACGTCCAGTACATTTTGGTGAATGTCAACATAAAAAGAAATTAGAAAAATTCCAAGACTTTCTGGGATATACATTAAAATTCCATTACAGACAGACAGAACACTTCTTTGCAGGTTGACCCCCAATGAGAAGCATTGGGCTATGGGAGCGTCCCTAAACACTAGCGTAGCTACGTACCATAGGTGGTGTTGAGGGCTCAGCCTGGTGGTGGAGATGGACTTCAGCTTGCTCTCGGCCTTGGAGGCCATCTCACGCACGATGCCTACAGAGAATATGAGTAAAGAAAGGGAGCAACATTCCCCTCAAATGCATGAGCCTTGTGATAACATCCAGATGGCAACAATGGCACCATTTATTTCCTACTCTCAATCAGAACTGTTTGGTCACAAAACTACCAGAGAACTACCAGCTAATCAACATTCTGGTGGGTAGTTCAATTAGCTGATGCCAGAAGCAAGAAATTATTATATTAAAAAAGAAATAATCACCCCCACACATTTCCTGTTCCACTGGAAGGTGGTCCAAGCCCCTGATGATCACTTTCAATGTATTGACACCATCTCTCAAGATTCAAACAGTATCAAACAGTACACTATCGATTTTACAGGCTGCACCATTATTGCCAGTGCCACTGATTTGCAAACCAAGAAAGGGACGTGTAAAAACAAGATCCATGTCAATAGGGATACAGTTTTTATATGGTGGCATTGACATCTTTGTTATTTGTTGATGTAGAGATTGTTCATTGCTTTTTTTTTAACCCACATTTCTAACTACTAAGCCACTTACGATTCAGCTTGTTCAATGAAAAATCTACTTTGCCTTGAAACTGTAGTAGACAGATTAGTTTGTAGCCCCCTTAAAAGTCACAGCCCAACATTCACAAGAAAAGGTGGTCTATATATATGAACTGAGGCCATATTGATGGATATCATTTCCACTTTATAGTCACAAAATGGGGGTGGGAAAATCACAGGACAAAGAGCAGGAGACGGTGTGTGTGTGTGTGTGTGTGTGTGTGTGTGTGTGTGTGTGTGTTTGGGGAGGGATTTCATGCATGAATGGCAGCATGTCATTGACTGTGACAATAGAGAGGGGATATTAGCAGTGGCTGACTGTCAAGTCAAGTTTGATATTTGCAACAAGGTCAACATTTAAATCCCTCCCACTGTTTTAGAAGTGACAAAAAAGGCAATGTCTGCTAGAACGCTTTCAATCTGTGGTTTAGCGTATGTGTAAAAAAAAAAAAAAAAAGGTGTTACGCTGGATTTTAGTGTCACTCCTCTAAGGTGCCTACACATGGTAAGTGGCAAAACACATGCGCTGGCTGTGCTGTTTTCCTATGGGGAAACCCAACTATGCGGTGCCACTACCTTGAAATTGCCACCTAGCGCAAGTTCTAATTATTTCAACTTTGACCTAGTTACCGCTTTCAAAGCGCAACCAGTGAGATTACAGCTCTAGCCTGTGACTGACAAATACATACTCTGGGTATAACCTCTGATTAGGTTAATGCCCTCATATGATTATAGTCAGATGCAATGGCATAACAAGGCAAATTGAAAGCAGGCTTTATGCATAGCAGATTTTGTCAACAAAATAAAGAATGACACCATTCCAGGAAATGTCTGCATATTGAGCATTATACATGCTCAATATGCATATAATGGAATCTTGATCCACTTCAGTTTGCATATTGGGCAAGGAGAGGGGTGGAGGATGCTACCCTAACACTGCTCCATTTGCTCTACCAGCATCTGGAAGGACCAAATACCCACGCTAGGCTTCTTTTCATAGTTTTCTCATCAGAATGTAATACTATCCTTCCACACTTGCTCGCAGAGAGGCTTCTTATTCATCTTCAGCTAGATTCGAACACTGTGGGCTGGATAGTTGACTTTTTAACTGACAGGTCTCAGTGTGTGAAAGTTAATGGTGCCCTTTCTGATTTGTGTGGGTCTTCCAGTCACTCCGCAAGGCT
>JAODOY010029233.1:0-22674 GCA_025399855.1 Forbesichthys papilliferus | reverse complement strand
GTGTATATATAGTTTCATTATAAAACAATATGCCACAGATGTTACAAGTTTTGACGGTGTGTGCTGACTGCAGTACATAAGGCATTTTTGATCACAATCTTGAAAGCATTTGTGCTTTCAATTTGGGCAATTGCGCTTACATATGGATGGGGTTTCTTTTTAAACAGTGATATGTTTTTCTTTTATATATATAAAACAGGAAAGTCCCGTTTTTAAAATGTATTAATGCTGTTTAATCAGCATCTTGTTATGCCACGGTTAGGTGGAAGGATCAAATGTTTAGTGCTCACTAATACAGACATAAACACACATTGAGATGCCTTTATCCACTTTTGATCTCATCATTCTTGTACCTCTTGCATTTCCTTTGATTCTACCATCTGACCTCGTATCTCCCTTCTCCTCAGTGCGTGGCTGTTAGTTCTGTTAACTGTATAGAATAGCCAACTTGACAAAGTTGGATTAGCTGTATCAATAATAATGTATTACAATAACATAGGGCTGGTTGAGTGATGCTGTGACTGCTTCAGCACAGGCTACAGTAGTAATATCTGACATTTCAGTCTGGATGTTTGTTTAGGTAAGATATCCATCTATGTCAAACCAAAATCCTTGGCTGTGATTGTTGCCTTTGACAGACAGTTCAACTTACATCTGAAATCTAATATGTACCAGCTGATGATTATTTCAAAGATACTGTTGTTTCCTTGTCATTCTCCAACTATGAAACAGTACTCCACATACTTTAATAACCTCCAGACACAAATATTGCCATTCACTATTAGTATTTTATGTACTGTATGGCTTGTGCAAAATACTGCAGCCAGAAATTTGACCGAATCAAAAAGGGGGGCCACATGACCACTGGTTATGCATAAATGTATACTGTGGTGGCATGCAAACAGTGATATTGCAGGTTATGACAACTTATTTCTCGATTCTTTACCTTGTGGGTAGTGCATCCTGTCACACAACAGCTTTTAGGAACGTTTCAGAAGTCTGAAATTACATTATCTTAGCTTAACGCAATGCAAAGTCAATAAAGCGTTGAGAATGGTTTCTACTTCGTAGGCCTGGTTTTTAGAGTATGACACGTTGCGCTCTGTCTCTATAATCGGACAACTATTTTTTTATTTTATTAGCATTTATACTGTATATGGATATGTGTTTAATTAGCCAAACCCAACTCCAAATCCATGCATCTCAAATAGAACATTGCACTGTAAACTATGACCAGCAGAGAGTAGAGATTTGACCAGGACATCTGGAATCCTGGAAATAACCCAAAAATATTGGACCGGCCCCGAGAGGCTTCCAAGATTGACACAAAGCATGTCACAAACATGATATTAATACTTAATTAAGGAAACGTGTAAATGTGGAAAAGAGGCATTTGTCTACTTTAAACCCTACCAGCACATCATGTACAAATTCACAATTGAAGTAAACATTAGTCGTATTGTGCTCTTTCTTTTCATCACAGCAAATTTTAAATTCATTCTCCAGTCTGATTGATCCAGTCAGTCACTACAGTAAATTCAGTGGGGGCCAACTTTAATTGATGCCATAATTACTGGGTGAATGTGCATTTCATTGACCTGTTCTTGTCATTCCAGTCTGTGCAAAATTCTTTTCCATTTAAGTGACTCCAAATGTGCCTCTAAAATAAATCAAGTTAAAGTGAGACAAAGTCCTGTAAATAACTCCCATACTGATTTGATTATAGGATCTGCTATAGAATAAAAAACAACAGATCGCTGATGTTTAAAAATGTTTTCTGTATAATGGTGCATTTAAAACAAAACACGTACATGTTAAGTTAGTGACATATGGACAGCATGTGGGGTAGTGGAAGTGTTTTTTGTTGTGGTCCCCTTCTCTACAGTGGCCGAGAGAAGCCAATAGGCCACAAAATAACACAAGGCAAATGCATAAAAACAGAGTAGAATCAAGAAATGTCTTGCAAACAAAGGCGTCAATTATGGAAAGTTATCAAGTTAAGGTTTTTTTTTTTTGTCTTATCTTGAGGTTTATGTTGTTTGTTTGGGCAACCTTTTATTTTTTTATTTTCTTTCTCTCAGCTAAATTAGGGTTTAAGGATATTTGGTTTTGTTTCGGATCCTGTGCTAAACGTTATGGTGGGTGCCTAATGGGAAGGCATTTCTTACAGTCCTTTTACACTGTACAGGAACAATGGGAAATATATGCAAGGATTGTACTGTATAGGCTACTGTACATTCTATATAGATTTTGCCATTCTATCATATCCTTTTATGTTTAGACACTAGAATTGGAAAATGTCAACATCGACATTTTGTTGAAACTTTGCTATGATAAACTCAAGAGGTACCGCATACATGAAAGATTTCTGCTAGGAACAATGTTTTCATAGATCTTTGCTTAGTTCTGCTTTTCTGGTTTTGGTGTCTGTCACAGCTCAAAGCATGACCAAAAGTGAGGGCAACCCATATGCAAAACGCATTATCCAAACAGATGCGTTGTGTGGCATATGGACCTTCCACAAGATGGAACATATAGATGATTTAAATAAGGTATTATACTACAAAAATATAATACATGTATTTCCATGAGTGTCATAACATTTAAAACATCTTTATTGCAAGGGCTTATCCTTCATATTACAGTATAATATCACTATGAAACCACACTGATGACTGTTGTGATGGGATCCTAGTGAGACAGTCATGGTGGGACCAAACACTGTAATATACTCTTGCCAAAGGCAGGACATGTTGATTCAAAGTTCCTGGTTTTAAAATACACACAACGAAACACCAAGTTTTGTATTGAGTTTAAGCACAACATGCCTCGGTTCTTAGCAAATTATCACTAAGGAAATATGTTTACCTTCCTACTGATTTGAGATTTTAACTCCCTGAGTTTTGTTGTTGTAGGCAGATGTCTGCAGTACTGTTGTCACAGCCATTCTAGTGTTTGAGTAAGACGATGTCCTTTGGAAGGCGCTCATGAAGTTAAAGAATTACAGTTTGTAGTCATAAAACCCAGAAGTGAGTTAACATGTTTATACTATTGATTCCCTTGCCAGATTTGAAATACATTATTCCCATGGTATTTGTGATTTATGCAGACACAAGTACAGAACGTCTGTAAAGCCTATGAGAGAGCCTCTAAGCCAAGTTTCACAGTTTGGCATACAGTATACAATAAACACACGCATTCTGTGCTTTTTGTTATTAAAAATGATTGTTTAACTCAATCCACATGAAATTTGTGTAGATATTTTTAACCGAAAAATCTGCTGTTGGAACCCACGGCAGAAGTAATTTTCAGATTCAAAATATCTACAATAGGACACTGTATTGTCAAAATGATTTAGAATGTGTTTCTGAAGTGTAATTATGAAATAAACACCCATAGTTCATGGTGTCTTTGTTTCTTAATTTCTGGTTGTAGTTGAAACCTTTCATCAAGAAACAGCTGAGTATACATTGAATAGGGTGACCTTTAACTCCAAAAGTGCCCCTCCCATTCCTCCACCACTCATCCTCCTTAACCCTTCACCTCCTCCCACTGAGGCCACTGTCTCATAATGTGTGTCAGCCAACTAAATAACAGGGGCCTATTCTTCTATCGGGTTTAGTTTCAGAGACCCTGGGACCACATCATTAAAGACAGGCTCCGTATCAGGATACGTTTGATGAAACAGTAAGTACAGTATATGCACTCCCTTGTCAGGACTACATATGGTTTTTATGTTTTCTTGTAGAGTTCACTGTAAATGTTTCAAGGTAAGCAAAGGAAAAGCAATAAGTGAATGACCAACATGCTGACAGTATGATTGACATTTCAATACTTGGTTTTGTTGCTATCTGTACAAAGTTATTTTAATAGTTGTTTTATTTTGTTGTTATATTTAGACTAGTTAGAACATTTACAATCTAATGCCATTCTTTTTTTAATACAAAGGAAATCATTTGTATGAAATCTATATGCATATTCTTCATAGAAGGTCTTATCGTGTGATGCTTTGGCAACTGCTTTTCTCTATCTCACACACTCACACACACACACACACACACACACAGTACAGGAAATATTTTTACTTTTTAACAGAATAACAGTATTAACAGTTGATGCCGTTTGTACAGTACCGTCACTGCCTGCAAACATCCCTAAATGAATGTATGTATTTTATAAAAATTTGAAATTCTACTATTGAAAAAGCATGTTTCAGTTGACACATGGCTTACAAAGAAATTGTTTTGTTTCTGTATTCTTTTATAACAAGCACTGAGAATATAAATACCACGAGTGTTTACAATTACCTCTTATAAACAGCCTCAATTGTTGGAAATATTCCACCAAAACCAACATCTCAAACTCACACAATCACGTAAACTTTCAAAACAAACATTCCACTGGCATTCTTACTGTACCGAAGTACATTACATTACCAACAAGGTTTCCTTGGATCAAAAACAGTGGACAGGAAATATGACCCCTTTTCAAATTCTGATGATCTGTGGAGCTAAACAAAGAGTCCATTTGGTCACGTCTTTACTGAAGAAATATGTTCAGATAGTCATAGTGCTCCCACCCTTTAACTCAGTTACAGCTATTGAAAACAATGATGCATCTGACTGGTAATTGATGGTGTCCCATGCTGTGCCTTAAAGGGAGATAAAACAATGCACTTATTTACATGTTACGTGTTACTTTTGGTTGGTAGCATTTTCATTATTATTTAGGGCAATATTTTTATAACCAAAAGCTTAACAGAAGCAAGACTATGATGTTTGATGGGACTATGTCAATGGCAGTTAGCCAGAATGTGCAACCCAAGATTTTAAATTCCAGATTTGACTGCTCTTAAATGAGGCTAATGTGGAAGTCAGATTATGCATTTTATTTTAATTGTGTAAGTAGTTTCCCAACTGATAATTATTGTGATAATAAAATACTTCTGGAGAACAATTCAGCGTGCAACTCTGCAAAATTAGTAAGGCTTTTGCTCAAACAACCTTAGAATATACTGTCTTTTTTAGTCCTGCCTGGTTATGCATGTTGTGTGTGTATGTGTGTGTGTGTGTGTGTGTGCGTGCGCATGTGTGTGCGTGTGTGTGGACCATCTGCTGTACAAAACAAAAACAGGTGTTTTCTGTTTTTATGAGCCAGAGCACTCAGCAGACAGTGTCAAGTTATTTGCTAAGCTAACCATTATAGTTTTGGGTAACACTTGTGGAGGTTTTAAAACGGTCCATATTCGAATGAAACACCAATACTATGTATTTTAGACCATCTATTTTTGTGTTCCGTGTTGACTTAGTTTCCTAGGGACATCTACATTTAGCTACTAATCAACTTAAATATTCTGAGGAATCACAGCCAGGACGCTCCATAAGTAAGACAGGACTTCATGAGAATGTTTCTAATCATTGCTTTCACAATCAAATAACATATTTGTGCCTGCCAAGTCTATTAGAAATTCCTTTCACTTTTATGCCTTGCAAACCAGTTGAGACATGCAGTGCTAGACAAATGCTCTTTTGCTGAACCAGACGTTACTACGTTTTTTTAATTTTTTAAACTAAACTGAAAATATAAAATTAGCTTGTTTGTGTGGATGTTTCTATATATTGAAAATAAAGGGCACATTTTTTCTAATAAGAACACAATGTAGATTCAACAAAGGGAAATACAATACAACACAATTATTTGAATATTAGGACCATTTGATTAAATAGTAAAATATACTGTATGGAAATTCATGAAGCAATATAAAGCAGCATTGAACTTTTTCTAAGCTCTGGTGCTTCTTTAAGCCTTGATGATGTTGGGCAAAGAAAATAAGTTAGTATTTAAGCCCTTCACTTTTGCTTACAAAAACATACTTGTAATGTATGACCTCACAGCCTGCTATTGGCAGATAACTCCCTCTCAGGATGTCACAGCCGTCTGTAGCTGTGCTGGCCCTTACCCTGCTCTGTGTGAAGTACTGGCCTAGCAGGGCGGCGCCCAATTCCCATCCTGGGCCCAAAGATCTAGAGACCTATGATCTGAACAGTGAGATGGATTGGGAGAGCGTTGACTTCAACACCTACGGAGAGAGTTACGACTATGATGATTTGGATGAAGAGGTAGATAAGAGGTCGCTGTGGGTGGGGTGTGTGTGTTTGGTAAAGTAAAGTGTTCTGCTGCACGTTTACAGCATCATCCATGTTTTCTTTTCTCTTCCCTGGAGGAAAACGTGGGGTCAGATAGCAGGAGGAGAGTGTGAAAGCATGGATCTGAAGAAGGATATGTTTCTAGGGAGGGATAACAGAAAACAGAAAGACACAGCAGTGGGCAAAGGGTTTTTGTTACAGTGAAACAGCATGAGCACACAAACTATTTTTCATTTGCAACAGCAAAGACCTGCCTATAGAAACTGACTAAGCATTAGCTTGAATGGACAGGATTAACACATTATCCTGGGTAAACACCCCAGTTATTTATGTTCATTTAAATAAAGCAATTTCCATTCTTGTAATAAATGTACTGTACTGTAGTGTAACAAAATGTATTGTATTTTACAGTCATAGTTTGTATTTTGTTCTATTGTTTAGAGTGTCTGTTCATGTAATTGTGTGTGGTTTCAGTAAAAGAGCCATACATTTACATCTGTTCTGACATTCCACTTTACATTGAAAGGTTTACATGAGAATATGACAGTCTTTACACATTTCTAAAATTTCATATATATATATATATTTATACAATGAATGAATTCCACTGCTAAAAATAAGTATCTTAGTTTTGCCTGTTATTTTGTTGAGGCAACATTTAGATACTGTAATAGTTACTGTGTGTGTGTGTGTGTGTGTGTGTGTGTGTGTGTGTGTGTGTGTGTGCTGTATTTGTGTGAGAAAAGCATTTGAACTCTGGTGTGTGCGTCTGCTTGCTTTGGGGAGCAGATTCAAGTGGGAACAGTGGCACCATCTGAATCAGAGATGGCTCCTCCTCTAGCTAATGAGCCCCCTTCTGGTTATAAGGAGGAAGTGACCCTGCCACCCCAGCTAACCGCACCTTCTGCCCCAGTCACACTAGACTTTAAAGGGCCAGGGCTGTTTGGCCCTGAAACTGCCCTGGGTGAGTCAGCAAAAAACCTTTCAATGTGTGCCTCTTCCCTGTGTGTATTATATACAGTGTTATTGTATTGTATTATTGTCTGTCTGTTTCTGTCTGTCCGTGCAGGCATGCCTGTGTGTCTGCTGTGTGTGTGCATGGGTGGGAGTGTGTATTGCGATGATGCCAACCTGGAGCATATCCCGGCGCTGCCCAGAGACACCACCCACTTCTACGCGCGCTTCAACAACATCCGCCACATCAAGAACACGGACTTCGTCAACCTCAGTAAGACATTACTGACATACTGTAGCCTCGCTGAGGAGGGCACGCATGAGGAAGTAATTTTATTATGAATATAACGGATGTATACCAGCTAAAGCCTAAAGGTTATTCTTTCTTATTTGAATGAAGAATAAGAAAAGTCTTTAGGTCATTGCTGCGCAGTATATTTCAGATATTTAATCATTCAGTAAGGGCTTACATAGTTTCCATACTGTAGAGAGCTTTGGGATGTTTCAGTTATTTCTCAGTATGCTATTGCACAATGGGGACTAACACAGTAACAGTGAATATGCCAGAATATACAAATGACCTCAACAAGACCATCTTGTTTTTCCCCTTCTGCCATCTCCTAGACATGCTGAAAGGCATCGACCTCACAGGGAATCATATCTCCGAGATGGACGAGGACGTGTTCCGCAACCTGCCACAGCTGCAGCAGCTAGTGCTAAGAGACAACAGGCTGCAGGCCCTGCCTGAGCTTCCGGCCTCCATGGTGAACATTGACGTCCGCCACAACAGGCTGGTCAACGGTGGGATACACCCAGAGGGATTCAAGGTGAACACTCATGTGTTGCCTGTGACAGCAGATCACACACGACAGTGTCTAGGGTCTGTGTGCTGTCTGTGGTCCCATGTTTCTCAGGGCACAGTGTAGGATTGATGTCTGTTTTAATAGCGGTTTGACTTTCAGACACTCTTGGTTTGATTTCAGTCAGGACCACTTGTAAAGTGTAAGTATGCTACTGTATGTCCATGGCAGCACGTTTTAATAGGTGGTACAATATGGCTAGTGTGTATGGCAGCTGTGGTATTAGTGAAGAAAAATATTTAATTACTATTGTGATTAGAATTTAATGTGTTATGACAAATGTATGAATGCATATAAGAATGAATCATGAAATAATCGCTTTTGAATTAATTGCAAATTTATAAATTACTTGGTGTATAATTTAAGATATGCACTGTAGATTTTCATGAATACATCTTAAATTATTCTGTTCACGTAGGGCACATACAAAATATAATGTAAAAAATCATGTCTCTAATGTTTCTAAGGAATCTCATTTCATTTTACCCTACGGTAGATTGATTCACGTGGCTGCAGAAATTGAAAGATAGCTAATAGAAACCCATTTTAATTAGGAATAACCCATATTAAATTGCCATTCAGGAAATTGGCAACATTGAGTAGGCAAAGTTAATTATGACCAGCGTCTGTCTACCTGATTGGGTAATGTGAACGGATAAAAGGAAATTGGAAATGTAATTTACAACAGACAGTTCTGGTAAGGCCTAGTCTGACCTGACCTAGCTCTATGGTCCAACAAATCAGTAGCAGATTTAACTGTATGGGTGGAATGCCAGGGTACATAGTCGTAAGGTAAAAAAAGAAAAATGCTAGAGAAATGCTAGAATTACTTTGCTCACTTAAATACTTTTCAATCATAGCGGATTAGATTTGATTCTTTTTTCTACCTTTATCCTACATTTACTTGTGCAGCTACATTATAAAACCATATTAAGACAATTCCTACATACATAGGGAACAGAGGTGACAGTTTATACATGCATCAGTAGCCTAGTTCCACGTTTAACTGTTGATGGATGTACAGCACCCTCTTCTGGCAAGCTGTTGTATTTACTGTATTTACTGTATTTGCTGTATTTAAGGATTTGAACCAACTGCAGTTCCTGTACCTGTCGAACAATAAACTGGATTACATTCCTGCACCACTGCCTGAGAGCCTGAGGGCATTACACATGCAGGTATAGGGCGCACAATATGTATTTGTCTTCTTTGCCTTATCTCTATCAAATTGTGTTCCTGTTTCTATTCTTGAATCTTCTGTACTTTTGTAAACAGAATAACAACATCCAAACGCTTGACGAGGACACCTTTTGTAACCGACACGACCATAACTACATACGTCACAACTTGGAGGATATTCGCCTGGATGCCAACCCGTTGGATATCCACAAGTTTGCTGGAGCATACTTGTGCTTGCCGCGCTTGCCTGTAGGGGGCAACTGAACTTGAGCACAGTGCTTCACTAGATGTGGTTCATTGCGCGCGGTATGAGGACTGGAGGGTTAGAAGCAAGGTTGTGAGATTTGTGTCAAGGAACGGCAGTTCCAAGTATTCAACTACATGATACGGGTATGTTGTGCTTTTTAAAATTCATAAGAAAAATAGGTAAGATTTAATTGAGGAAGTATATCTTAAAAGTCAGTCGTTTTGAATAAAGTTTTTTTTTAATTGTTTGAACTTGATCAAAACAACATGTCTTCTTTCAGTGCCATACATCAGGATCTGCCCCACACATTGGAAAAGCATTGCAAAGGATATTGTTGGGTGTCTGCACCACTTTGATCGCATTCTTATTTACAGTCAGGCTGTGTAAAAACATTGCATTCTTATTTTAGCATGCATAAGGATCAGGCAGCTAATAAATAGGCTGTGAGCTGAATTTGAAAATAAATTTGTATGAGCTGAATCAATGACATTAAATACCGTACCATCCTGCTGAAACTAAAACAACATCTCAATAGGAGTTAGAAAGCTGGGTTAGCCCCAATATTATCTTTACAATGGTCTAAATGCAAGCAAAAAAGTCTCACCTACACTTTAACATTCACCAAAATTTTCACAAAAAGCATTGGTCAAAAATGTTACATTTTCTAGTTTATTTTTTATGAGCAACTTTCCACTGTCAATTGGTATGGTAGGTAGCAGCCATGTTTATATAGGCCTACAGTAAATGTTAGATTTAGCATGTTAGAATTAAACTCTTTGGGTCGGGGGCCTTGAGCATCTGGCCTCTATTAATGCCTGGGGCGGGCGGTGTGTCCCTGGGCCTGGGACCAGTTGTCCCCTCCCATCGCCGGGGCTCTCTTCGGCAGGGGTGGGGCTCCCCCTGCCAACTCTATCACCATGAGGGCGTGCGGTAGTACCCGGGGCGTGTGACCGGTTTCGTCGGGGCGGGTTTTGGCCCTCTTCCTTGGAGGTGGTCGTCTGGTGGGGCGGGGCCGCCGTCTGGGGCCGCGATCAGCCATCGGAACGCCGAATTCCCCGCGGCCATTGCCGTCTCCTTCACCAGGCTGACCGCAGCGGCCTTACTGTCATAGTTGCCATAAAAAGACTAACCTCTGTCAGATGGACTCTTTTTCTGATGTCACTGATTTTTTAAGAAATGTTTCACCTAACTAGCCTCAGCTGCCTTTCTATGTCCTCTGACTGGTAGCCACGTGATTTAAGTCGATTCCTCAGGCACTATGAAAAACAAATCAGAAATCATTACTAATCTTAAACCTACCAAACTGTTCTGCTGATATAGGTGAAAAATGCTATGTACAGTTGTTACCTTTGATGACAATTACTTTCTCAGGTGTTAACAGGGGCTTTGCCACGGCACCTTTTACTGCATTTGACTTCACCACTGTAACACTCCTTTCTTTCAGTGTTTCCGTTCCCTAAATAGCAACTGCCAGCGATTTGCAGAATTTTTAATGTGAGCTGAGTTAATTATGTCCCACTTGTTTTTGTCCAGCACCAATCCACCCCCAAGTTTCACCTATAAAAGAGGACACAGTCTTTAATATCCTCTCTGTAAGTCTGAAGAAAAGCTAACCTTGCAGTGCTCTAACTGATTAGTTACATACCCCTGCTAGAACACCAGAGTTTCTGTTGCCTTCCTCCTCCTCTGGTGGCACTGTCTGGAACTGGGAAGCCTGTTCTCTATAGGGCTCAGACTCTGGGACCTTTCCTTGAGGTGTTAAAATAACATTACAAATAAAAACAATGAGGAGAGAATTCTGAAAGAACAAAATCAAAATGAATGGCACAGAAGCAAAGTTTTCCAAATTAAATTATCTAATTATCTAATCTAATTAAATATATTGAACTGAAAAACTGATTTCGCTTCACCTGAGGTCCTATAAAACAATGAGACCAGAACCCTGAAATAAAATTAAAGAGTAGAGTAGGACTGGTACTATTTGTAATACAACACATTTTCTTTAAATTAATACCTGGTTATTTAAAGAGTAGCTCCTCTTGTAGTCTAATATTAAGTTGCCTTATCTTATTTAATTCTGTTAACATGTCTTTATTTTTCTCATTCAATTTTTTTATTGTTATTTCCTTTTCTTCTAGGTCCATATCTTTTTCTCTAAGACGATTTTTAAGTAATATGTAATTGTTTTGGAGTTCTTAATGAAGGCTGTATGATACAGATTCGTCATCACTTTCTGATTGTTCCATACGCCTTTTAGTAAATAAAGTAAATGAGCTGACTTCTTTTATTTCATTATTTCAAGCAGTGACTGTTTACGTGCATCATTTTTATGTTTTCTTTTTTCTTTCTGGGACTTTGAAACAAGAAGGATAACAAAAAACATTATTTGTAAAATTAATGTTGTATTTTTATGTTCAACTGTACAAAATGATGCGAGGAAGTAAGGTACTGTATAGCCTACCATGCACACACTGCGAGATTCACAATCATTATCCTCTTCTTCACTCTCCACACGTAGCACTGGAATTCTTGTTTTTTTCTAGGTCTAGTTTGTTATCTTTCATGCACAATTATAGACATGTAATCGAAAATACATTAGGATTTTATACAGAGATGTGATCTGGTGCCTAACACCTACATTCAAACTTTAATTCTGGTATTAGCATTTTGTGAAATTAAAAGTCACCAATTCACCTGAACAAGCAAGACTTTATATTAGGAAAAAGCACAGGACACTTACCTGCCAATTTGAGAATTTGAGCCTTGTAGTAGAAGCCCTCATCATCTGGAGTTTTTTCCCAAAGGATCTCATATTTGACTTGTTGTTAAAATCAGTGAGGTGCAGTGGTTTAAAATCTTTTATATAGCGAATGGGAACAGTTTGTCGTATGTGATCATCCAGCAACCTCACATGGACAAACATTTGAAATCCTAAAACACATTAATAATTGATACACTGTAACATAAAACACCAGGTGAGACCCAAGTGCAAAAGTGACATATTAGTTTAGTATTTAATACCGAAAGTCGCAGTCAGAATTAGAGAATTGACAGCCAGGATTGTTAACAGGTGCAGGCAGGTTATTGTTATACAGATGTCAGGTCTACGGTATGGTACCAAATCGCAGACAGGCTCGAAGTCGGGACAGGTGGAGTAGTCGGGAAACCAGGTAACTGAAACAGTAGGCAAAAACAGTTAACAGGGATTAACACTGGGACAATGATTTAAAACAGACAAAATGGCACAAATTAACAAAACACTAGGTAATACTTTTTATCAGAAAGTCACTTTTGTGCACGACACCGCTAGCGTTCAACCTTAAGTTGTAGACTTCTCATTGACCTAGACACAAAAGAGTCCAGATCCAGTCTTCCAAATAGTCACAGAAACACCCCAGACTGAAGCTAGTCTCCGAGCTTCGCTTTCCACCCGAGCTCGATCTGGCGCGTCCTTGAGTCCGTAGACGGCCGAGGGTTGACAGCGTCCCGGGGCTTTCAAGATGCCTCGGAAGCGACTCCCCAGTGATGTCACATCGGCCAGAATGGGGTTGGGGGAACGGCCCACGGAAAGGGACAGCGGGTCATCACAGCCCAGGTCTTCTATGTCTTGAGTGTTGAACGTGTCCACGTACTCGTACCCGAAATCCTCCTTATAGCAGTTGGGCAGCCGCACGCACTTCCTAAACGAGTACGAAGCCTTGTCGATAGATGAGCGCCTGTTTTCCGTGTGAGCCGAGTCAAACCTCAGATACCTGGACCCTGAGGAGTTACATCCTCCTCTTCTCATTGCATCTCCCAGCTCGCAGAGGCCACACGAGCCGGCATTGGCTGGGTAGGACAGCAGAACGTAGTCGAGAGAAACCTTCTCCATCTCGTCGAGTAAAGGTCCGTACGCCTCTATCCCTTTGAAACTGCACAGCTCCACTGGCAGATACCAGAGCATTCTCAGACTCAGCTTTGACTTGGCTGACGAAGCCCTGATGTACACGGCGATCTTGCCCACCGTCTTGGCCAGCTCTCTGAGAGATGGGTTGCTCTCTATTTTGTTCTTTTTCACTTTTGCAAATCTCAACAGAGACTCCACTATCACCAATATCAGACTCGTTGTCAACGCCTCCGAGACTTTACACTTGGTTCGCTGGCTCGCTGGCTCTCGGTTCACACGGCGCCATTTGCTTTTTAGCGGAGTTGCCCACATTGTCGAGATTGTCTCGCGACTCCTCGTGATGACTCGACGACGAAGATTCCTCTCCATCTCGCCCTCGGCATTCTTCTAAGTCCTCTCTGTTGTCAGGGTAGTTCCACTGTGAAAACAAGGTGTGAGCCGCTCCCACCAACGGGATCCCATGGAGACACTAATGCTCATCGACACTCTGGTCCAGTAGTCCCTCTGGAGCGATCATATCATTCAGTTCGGGGGGTTCCAAGCTAACATTATTGGCGTAGTACAGGTCGAGAGCTCAGTTGAATAATGTCACACTTTCTGCTGAGCATCTCACTGACCGTCTGGACAAAGAGAGAGCACACTCAGGATCCGAGCAGTAGTTCCTCATCTTGACGGTTCTGTGTGTATTGCTCTAAAAAGATGGCGCACTTGATACCTTTGGACATACACATGTCTTCAAGATCGACCTGGGTGGCCAGCGATAGCAGGTCTTCGATCGGCTCCAGGGAATGTATCTCCCTCTCCAGTATGCAGGTTGAGCTTCCTATACCACTGACAGTCCTCAAGTACTCCTACAAGGAGACAGGTTGTGTCCTCAAAGCTGGAAGCGACTAGGCAGGCAAGTCACCTTTTTGCAAAACAAGAGCTACAGCCGAGGTGTTCCAGACGTACCACTCGATGTCAAAGCTCCCTCGAGTCAAGTAGCATGTAGCAGAAGGCTTTGGTAAGAGGATGTCTTTACTCCACACGGTGCATCCTCGCTTTAGCCTGTGTCCTTTGGTGGCAATGTGCTCCATGGCTTACTTTAAAACGCACTAAGAAAGATCAAGGGAAAGGGAGCATATATGAATGACGAGTACACAAGATACATTTACTAGATATCATCATTAGTCTGCCGATCTCATAACCTACCATCATCTCGCTGTCGGACGGACGTCTCACTCTCGGTCTGAGGTTTCACACTTTTATTTGTGACTCATATTGTGTTACATCGCCATAGCTTTCCCGTTATGTCAAACATCTGTGAATTACCACATTTGACCCGTACCAGGGACAGACAGGCCCAGTGGAAAGAATAGGACAGTGTAGGGTAGGATAGAATAGAATAGAAAAGAGTAGAATAGAATAGAATAGAGTAGAAAATTGAATAGAAATGTATCTCTCTGTCACAATGAAACACGTAAATTCACACTCACACACAGGCATACTCACGTCATTAGTGAGCAAAGGAAGATCCCTTGTAACCTGGGTCAAATTTGTAGATCCTGTTTTCAGGGTTACCGCAGACGTTGATAGGTCTCTCTGTGTGTCTGAAAGATGGCAGTTGCTGCAGATCCTCCATGGAGCTCTTCACCCCCAATCTCAAGGTGGTGCATATGTATTTATTCTGAGCCTGCACCATGACGTTGATGTCCAAGTGTAGGAGCACAGCAGCTAACAACAGCCTCATCATCAAGCTCTTTCCACACTGCCTCGGGGCTAGGCACAGAGTGTAAGGGTTGGCGTAGTGAGAGAACTCTCTCTCCACTTGGTAAGCGTGACTGAGGGAAGGGTTGACATGGTCGTAGTTCTCCGAGCCCAGCAGAGCCAAGCCCAGCTTGTTCAGCAGCGCGTGCTTATACTTGAATAAAGCATCGCCAAACTGGTTCCTCGTGATACCCAACACCAACCCCCTGAAGAGCTCTAGGACAATAGCCAATGGACACAGACCTAAAGGTGTCAATGGGGTCTCTCACCAGCTCGCTGAGCAACCACAGTCTCGTTTGGATGGACAGCGCTCGCTTGAGGACTCGCGACACTGTTTATGTGTTACACCCGGACCTTAGCTGGAGCGCCGCTGAAGATAAAAGTGTCATATTGTGCCCCAGTGAATGCATCACAGACAGCCTGTTCATGTGTCACATTGATAAGGAGAAAGTGAGCCCCTCCTGCTATACCATAATAGAGTGTGTGTTACCGCTGAATATTTACTTCAAATACTGTTGGCATTTCTCAGGGGTGCCCTGGCACAACACCAATAGACTGGGAAACTGAATGGAGGCCATTAACCTATCAAGAACTGCTCTGTGTCAACCATGTGTTTGTGCAGTCAATAAAGAATATGAATCTGAAAAGATAATGGTGTGCAGCATTCTTTATTATCAAACAGGTTGATATACACACAATATTGAATATATGAAATATGATTATGCCACAAAAGGAACAACATGTAATCAATGAAAGGTTATATCATCCCCGTTGATGTATAGTATTCTTCTCAGCTGCATATTCTGAGGCCAATGTATGCGCAGATAATCTGTCGAGGATGTGTTTGCTTTTCCCCCATCTTCAGCTAGGATCTTCAGCGCATAATCATCTTGTTGTAATGTTTACTGGACAATTGTGTGGGTGACAACAATTTCCATGGCATTGAGAAGACCGTCCAGATTGCGATCTACGTTTTGCAGACGGTGGTTGAAAAGAACCCCCGCTAGCGTGTAGATGGTTTCTACGCTCATCTTGCTCAACATTTCCTCAGCGTTGTCCATTATGGTTTGCAGCACGCTGTCATTGTGATGTAATGTTTGCTCACAAACCTCTGCTGTCTGGATATCTGGCAGTTCCGTGACGACAAGCGGCATGTTATCGAGAAGAGCATCCAGTTTACAAATAATGTCTTTTAGTATATAATTCACATTACGCCCAGCTAGTGTTTCTGAGGTCTCTGAGCTCAGAGAGGTCATCGTTTTCACAGCCTCTAAAACTAGGCTCTTCATCCCGTAATCACATTGCTGTAATGTGACCACCTCTGTCTGGATATCTGGCATATCCGTGCAAGGAATGGCTGTTTCCATATCATTGAGAAGAATGTCAAGCTTACGATCTATGTCTTCCAGATGATCATTTACATTATACAAAGCTAGTAGTTCTATGGTTTCCGGCTCCAAGGAGAACAACACTTTAACAACCTGGTCAGCTATGCTCTTCAGCATGGAACTCCATTCTTTTAGCGTTTGCTTGCAACCCTCTGCTGCCTGGATATCTTGAATTTCCATGCAAGTGGAAATGCAAAACATGAAGGCCTTCTGGTGGACCACGGACGGGCGACTGGTGCACGTAGATCGACTCTCCGAATACATCAAGTTTCGCTACATCAGACAGCACAACCTGCGCATGGAGTTGTCTCTGTGGACTGCCAACCCCGAGCTGTGCGGGCAAGCGATGCAAGTCTCCGAGTTGGCTCACGCTAACCTTATCGACATATGCGGGAAAGCGGCGTGCTTGAGCCAAGGCCGGTTCTACAACCTGTACGCCAACTACCCTCTACAGATCTTAGAAATACGTTGGGTGGACAAGAAGGAAATCAACGCTATTGAGGTACGGCGAGCAGCTACTCCTCAAGCTGCATCCTATTTACACAGCTTATTTCGGCTTCATCATGGATAACTCTACGTCCGACAAATTGAGGGAGATCGTGTCGCTTCTGGGCACTCAGTGGTTGGTGCACGAGGACTATTCAGAGTTGCAGTTTTCACTGAACCTGAGACGGAGCTGGTTGTTAAGAATGGCCATTAGATTGGCCCTCTTTCTGGCTATGTCATGAAGGAGAAAGGGGGGAAATTATATAAATACATGTATAAATTAACTAGCACACACAATCTTCTTTTTACTCCCCTTTCGTGGGAGTACATCGGAACTACCACGACTGCGACAATGAGTCAATAGCAATTTGTAGAATTAGATGATGAAGACCCTATCAGTGTTTGTGACTTTGGCGTGTTTAATTCAATGTGGATGTTCATGGTGTGTCGTGTGTACAATTGTACGCATCTGTGTGTATTCAACAAAGAATTTGACGCAGTAATCTCTATGGCATGCAGCATTCTTTTTTTTTATCAAACAGGTTGATATATACACAGATTGATTATAGACTATGATTGTGACACAACACAAAGAAGACAACGTATGACCAGTCAAAGTCTTTTTGATCCCCAGAGTGTAGTCCTCTTCTCAGATGCCTAGGACGAGACCTGCGTAGTCTGGTGATCTGTCTCGGCTGGAGTGCATAATTCACATTCTATGCGGCTAGTGTTTTGAGAGTCTCTTCGCTCAGCGCGTCCAAAGTTTTCACAGCCTCTTCGACTAGGATCATCAGCTCCTTATAGTTCAGTTGTAATATACTCTCAAAAAGGTTCTCTTCGCTCAGCGTGTTCAACGCTTTCACAGCCTCTTCGGCTAGGATTGTCAGCGCCTCATCGTCCCATTGTACTGTACACTCGACGAGGGTCTCTTCGATCAGTGCTCTCAATGCTTTCACAGCCTCTTCGGCTAGTATTATCAGTGCCTCATTGTTTTGATGTAATGTACGCTTGACGACCTCTGCTGTCTGGATATCTGGTATAGCCATGCGGGTGACGGTAGTGTCCATGTCATTGGGAAGGATTTCAAATGTACGATCTATGTCTTCTGGTAGTTTGTCATTAACATGCACCGTGACCGCGCCATTGTCAGAGCAAACTTATGCTGACATGTACAATTGTGAGGACATAAAGAGACGCCACGCCCAGGAGTTTGAGTCCAATATTAACTACAAACTAGGTGAACCGGAGCAGTGTAACCCCTGTTATACATCACACTTCTGAAGGTTTGCAAGATGGAGAACATGGACACGCGTATACGAGAATTCCTCGATACGTACGAGCATAGAAATGAGAGTTCCAATTTCCTAGGAATGCAGTTCATAGTGTTGGTCAATATGCCTGTGAACGCTCTAAGTGCTATGGGTGTCACTGACAAATTAATATGTGACCATAAGGAACTAGTGGAGAAGACGGCACGAAAGTGGAAGGCGCAGAATTATTGAACACTACAGCACCAGCAGCTGCAACAGCAGCAGCAGCTGCAGCAAAAGCAGCGGCAGCTGCAGGAGCTGCTGGGGCACCAGAAGCATCTGCAGGAGCTGCAGCTACAGCAGCAGCAGCTGCATCAACGGCAACAGCAGCAGCTGCAGGGGTGGCAGCAGCAACGAAGAAAGACATTGCTAGAAGATAAACGATGGCTGCAGCAGCACAGTGGTGCCACAGAGCTTTCCAAAAGCCCAGAGTTTGCCCAGGGTGGACGTGAAACTCGGACGTCAGATGATTCGCAGTCCCCACAAGTGTTAAGCCAACAGGAGCAAAACAGGAGCGTGATCGTCAAAAGGACATTAAGAAACAGGGTTCATCCGACCGAAGATCTAATTCATCCGACCGGAGGACTTGACCAATGGGTTGGAGATGGATTAAAACGGAGGGTTGAGTCCGTTCTCAAATCAGACCTTGACTAAAACTTGACGTTGGTCCATCTCTGATGCTTCGCCGCCCACACGCTTAACCTCGACCTGGACCCACAGGACCCTGTTGCCTGCAGCTGTAATGAATTTTACCACAGCCCCAGCTCAAAGCCCCCCTCACACTGGCAGCATAACCACCGGGAGCACTAGCGCTGTTACATTTTACCCAGCTGACGACCACACCCGCCGTCGTACCCAACCTACAGAGTACACTGTACTGTGAGGAAGATTTAAGCAATACATTCTACGAGGAAATGGGGGAATTGTTTGACGCCATGATGGATGACTCAGACTCAAACTCTAACTTTGATCCCGCTCACAAGTATTTCCTCGAAGACGAGGTTGCATATCTGCGCAGCATTGGCCTAGATTACTACGAATCATTTGATGGCGGCTTTTGGTATAGACCGGGAGGATACATCAATTGCTATCAGCCAGCCAAAGGAGTTGTGTTTAAAGATGTCGATTGATTGTTTTTAACCCTGGGCTTACACCCTATATATAACCCAAAATAACTTATGTATTCAGTGTATCATTAGATAATTCATGTGTAGCTGTGTGTTCTGTGATTTCGGTAAGCTCCCACTTGCCAAAATAAAGAATGAGAGAAAAAGAGAGTTCTGTATCATGTGTATCATTTATTGAGTCAAGTCACAATTACAGCATCGATAAGCAAACATATACAATACACACACACACACACACACACACACACACACACACACACACACACACTACTTGTAATATACCTCACTGCCGATTCTGATAGACCTGTCGCCGCTGTGTATCTCGTCTCTGGTGTGACACAGAAGCAAGAACGTGTAGAGCAGGTCGTCTCGGGTATACTCTTCGTCTACGGACTTTTTGCCAACCGTAGTCACCGGACTCGTTGATAGTGACCATAGCCATTTCCTCTCACAGTTTCTCCAGTAGCAGTTTCCTTTGCACGGCGTGCGCCTCATTGGTCAGTCTATGCCCGGGTAGAGCTACGACATTGCGTGTCTCAAATACACTCACCGTGATATCGGTGGCCAAATTGACTCCCTTTAGCGAGCACCTGTACATGGACACGTCCAAATGGGAGCCCATCCTGTTGCTGGAGCCAGTGCCCTCAGCCGTGCCGATGGTCGACTCGAGCATCCGAGTTTTCTTGGTCACCTCCGATAACACTGCCCATCCCAGGGACAAAACAGTGTCGCAGTAATGCAGCGATTCTCTCGTGATCGCCGAGACCGTACTAAGAACCATAGCGAGTTTGGTCTTGGCACTCACGTGCTTCCCAAGCATGCACTTGATGTGCGGCCACTTGCTGTAGAACTGGACTTTGAAGCCAGAGCGTACCAGCGAGTGCTCGATAAGGTTTTTGACATCGACCAGGGCATTGACATAGGTGTTTTGTTCAAACACCATCACCACAGACACTTCTTTCCACATCACTCTGGGCATTACAAGTTTCAGGAGTCTGATGTGAGTGCTAAGCAGAGCGGCGTAGACTTGAGTAACTTGATCCAAATCGCATATCTCCAGTTCCTCCGGGGCCTTAACCTGAGTGAATGAGTGAGAGAGATAGAGATAGAGAGAAAGATAGAGAATTGATTGTTAGTGATCGGAGGAGTTCAAGACAACAAGACGAACCAGACGCCTGCCATCATGTTCTGTCACGCTTGTCGAGCTGCTCGAGAGGATGTGGAAATGCTGATGAGGACTCCGTGGGAGCATCTCTTATCACGCTACGAGTTCATGATAGTGTTCACCTCTTTCCAGTGCAACATTGTCTTCTACTCAAACATGGATCACGGCCAGCTCAGAACCCTATAGGGCCAGCTCGTGTCCTTTTCGCCTGCTAGGATTCTCACGGTCAACACCTTGATCTCCGTTTACAACAAAAGAGCACTCGGTAAGAACGTACAGTGCAAAGATGCGCTTGACGTTCCCTGTGAGCTGTCGAGGGCTATAACACTTGGGATTAGCAACCTTGTACCGGAGCAGTTCGTGCACGAGTGCATCTCGAGGTGCAACTGGAAGAGGTACGACGATATGGTGTTAGCAACGTTCGCCTCGGCCGACACCATTCGCAGCGGAGCCCTAAAGTACATTACTATCGTCAAGGAGAGCGTAAGTGAGCCATTATCTCTCTGGCTGTTACGGGGTGGATGGTGAAACTCTCGGATGGCGAGTGCTTGTGCGGCACCTGGGCTCAGGCCCTCGCCCTGATCTCGTGCTTTGTACGCGATGCGGAGACCACGTTGACAATCCAGGACGAGGCTCGTATAAGCGCTTACATTTGTACTCTACTGGACCTGAGCCCCCTGCGCCAAAGAGGCCGCTGTCTCGTGGTGAACAACGCAAACCCTTAGATTACGGATACATGTTTAGCAACCTTCTGGTACCGGGCTTGTATTCGTCTGAGAACGTGACAACTCACCACTAGATCGCTGCCTGCCAACTCCACAGCACAGTATACCCCGGCGCAGGACCTAAAGCCTCCTCCGAACATTATGTCCAGACACAGGTACGCTCTGATTACGGACGCCAGTCTCACACGTTCAAGGGTGATGGTATTATTTGACAGGAACTTGTTTATGACCGAAAGCTCGAAGGGGGTGGTGTTGTCTTGGAGTCGGTGGATGAGGTGCTGCTGTTACTCGTGACTTCGTTCTCAAATCCCTTTGGCGTGACTATATTCATCAGCTCCTTCAGATGGTTGTCTACGGATATGTGTTGAGGACAGTACACTCCGAGGTAGAAGCACATCAGACCTCCCTCTCGTGATACCCACACTTAAAGCTCTGCGACACTACGTGGTAAGTGGGCTCCCCGTTGTCCCCGAGGATATCTGACTTTGTTCAGCCACGGGGTGTTGTTGACGTGACTGGTGATGTGCACTTGCTTTCGCCCTCTGAACGCGATGTTTGGCAGCACTGGCAGTAGCACCTTGGAATTAACAAAGCCCACTTCATCCACCAAGATTAGATCGACACTCTACCCTCTTCTAGCCTGAAAAGACACGAGAGAGAGAGAGGTTAACCTAGAATACAGAATCACATCAGTCACTTTTTCATATTGTCGAGACGGCAAGACGAAAGGAAGAGGGAGAGATCAGAAAGTTGAGCGGACCCGGCATGAATCATTTCTCAGCCTGCCTGTAATGATTGCCCTGTTGTCCACGGCGCTGACCGAAGTATTCGGTCGCCAATATGAGATAGTCGACAAGGGTCGCGGGTCCTTCTCCTGGATGGCTAAGATTTTCGAGCTGGCCGAGGCGATAGAGTTTAACGCCAAGCCCGAGCTGCGTTGCTCCAGAGAGATGGCCTCAGCTGTACAGGACGCCGTCGACAAGATCGTCCGCTTTGTGAAAAAAATGACTGGGAAGTACAACGACAAGCACGCCAACAGAGACGACTTCTACACCATGGTGGTCTTTTTCCATATTTAAAGCACAGTGTGCTGGGCGACCGGTTTAGCAACAGGACGTTGGTGATGATGTGCTTCGTCAAGACTCACAACAGACACAACCAGTGGTCAATGCTCTCCATGCATATCCACCTGCACACAAACCAGAGTTTGTAAAAAGGGTGCTGTGCAACACCGATCTGGGCAGCTCGCTGCCCGTCGTGGTCACGGTCACCCTCAAAAAGGACATTTCAGACGCCAGCCACTCTGATAGCCTCTCTGGACCTCTCCGTCTCACGAACAGACTCCTTGAGACAGCCACAAAAGTTTTGCATGAATTGTTCATAAAATGTGCTCTGAACTTCATCTAAGTCACAAAAATAGAAAAACACAGTCTGCTGAAAATAATATTACACAAA
>JAODOY010029212.1:0-22675 GCA_025399855.1 Forbesichthys papilliferus | reverse complement strand
CACTCTCTCTCTTTCGCCCCCCACCACTCTCTCTCTCTCTCTCTCTCTCTCTCTCTCTCTCTCTCTCTCTCCTTGCAGGCAGACACAAAGAGAATAAGGCAGAACAACGAGGGCAATGGGAGTCCTTTGAACCCCTGTGCCGCAGCCCCGGTGACATCGGCACACCTGGGCGGTGACATCACGGCTTCGCCCCGAGCGACCCTGACAACGCTGCGGGCGATTTCCTTTCATGGTCGTCTGAGGCTTTGGGGCCTGCAGTGGGTGTGTGCGTATGTGTGTCGGGGTCACGGGACGCTCCTCTGTTCTTCACATCAGTCGCTTCACCTCTTGGCCGCCCGCCCACCGTCTTGTAACTCATTGTTCATTGTCCTGTGTGTGAGGCATGCGGTATTCTGTATATTCATTTGGTCAGTGGCTCACTGATGCAGTATTGTCGTCATCGTTTCCTTTATGGACTGGGAAAGGGCAGAAGGTATGGGAACTACTTTTTTTGTTTTTGTTTTATGCAATGGTGACGTTATTGACTAAAAGCTTTCAACTGTACTGTGCTTACAAATCCTAGCACGCTTTCTAAATGAAATTGAGACACTATTGACTGAAAGCTTTCGCCTGTACTGAGCTGTGTACACGTCAAGAGCTGGGCTGTGAATCCTTGTGTTTCTTAAACCGTGCACTGATTTTGATCTATATTGTATTTCTGTTAGTTCTCCTTCAGGTTAATGTTTACTAATGTTTACGGTTAATACTTTTTTTACTATGGAAAGGTTCAGAATTGTATAGTCACAAAATACTGATCTGTATTAGACAGAAATATAATCAATCATGTAAAGGCGATGCATCACAAACTCAAATGACGGTGATATGTTGCTATGAGCTGACACAGGTGGTTCTCAGTCAATACCTGTGATGGCTGACTTGAAGCTCCCCCAGTAGTTGGTTCTTGAACCACAGGTCAAAATCCACATTGTCAAACAGCTCGTAGGCAGCCAGTCCCACTGCATTGTACACTGTGGACACAACACCCACCATCACCGGGACAAAGTCAGGGATACAGAGGATGTAACTATGTTACTGTAAAGACATTAGAGAGAAGTGTAACGTATATTTAAGGCCAACTAGAATTAAATACCAATACAGCAAACCAAATGTATAAAATATGCATTTGGTGTTTTACCATTTTTCTCAGTAAACATATTTCTAAAGGGGCTATTGACATGACATTTTCACCAGATATTGCTAACAGTTTAAGTAATCCACACATACAAAAACAAATCAGAAAGTTATGTGTAATAATGTGACATGACACAGGGATAAAGTAGTATTGACTTACTGGAATGTATTTAATACTTAATGACAGCTTCAAGACGCCTCCTGTATGAAGAAACTAGTTGTATGCATTGCTCAGGTGTGGTTTTGGCCCATTCAAAGTCTTAAAATCTTGAAGGTTCTGTGGGCCTCTTATATGAACTCTTAACTTTAGTTCTTTCCATAGATTTTTAATTGGATTCAAGTCAGGTGACTGTCGGGGCCATTCTAGCAGCTTTATTTTCTTTCTCTGAAACCAACTGAGAGTTTCCTTGGCTAGAGGGCAGCAGATTTTTATCAAGAATGTCATTGTACATGCTTATATTAATCCTTTCTTAAGTTATGAGGTTTGCCAGTGCTGTATGCTGAAAAACAGTCCCACACCATGATGTTCAAATCTCCAAACTTTACGGTTTGAAGTGTTTTGGGGTGATGTGCAGTGCCATTTGTCCTCCAAACATGGTTTGTTTTATGGTGTCCAAAGAATTACATTTTGCCCTCATCTAACCAGACTATATTCTCCCAGGATTTTAGTATCTAGTTTTATTATTTCTGTAATATTTTGCATACTGTTGTGTCTAAACCCAAAACACATTGCATCAAGAGGACAATAAAGTATCTATCTATCTATCTATCTATATTGCAGGCTTGTCCAAATGTGCAGCAAACTTTAAATGAGCTTCAACATGCTTTTTCTACAGCAATGAAGTATTGTGTGTTGAGCATACAGGCTGGGTTTAATGCATTACTTATTGTTTGCAACTATTGTACCTGCCAATTCCAGATCAGATTATGATGTTTCCACTTCCGGATTATGGCCCCAAAAGTGCTCACAGGAACATTCAGAAGTTTAGAAATCCTTCTGTAAACAATGGAATCAGTATGCCACAAATGCATTTTTTGCGACAATGGTTGAGTAAGTCTTGAGAGATCTTTACTTTTAAATGGTAAATGGCTTTTATCCATCATGAGATGTTCCTTGTGTGACACCTCGGTATTGACACACCTTTTTATAGGCCATCAGTTGGGAATGAACCACCTGATATTAATGTTGAAAATTAGTGAAAATTAGTGATAGATTTCAGATGGTGTATTGGCTTTCCATGCCTTTTTGCACCTCCCTTTCTTTATGTGTTCAATACTTTTTCCTTGTGTCATTTCCCATTATTACACATGACTTCATTTTTGAACGTATTTATTTTATTTTGTTTGTATGTATGGAATACCTGGGTTGTTTCAAACATCTGGTGAAAATGTCATGTCAATACCACCTTTAGAAATATGTTTACTGAGAAGAATGGTGACGTGTTCAATACTTATTTTACCCGCTGTGAACTAATACAGTTCTAACCGTAACGTGACACCATAAACATTTTTGTTTTACACTACAGTACTTTTATAATACCTTCAATTTTATTTAAAAAAAAAAAAACTTTAATTTAACATAAATAAGAGATATGTGGCTTGTGGCTCCCAACTCCTCGTGAGCTGGTTTTCCCTTATGGTCTCGCAACGAAATGTCAGAAACCTCAGTAAAACAGATCAATGTCTAGCATTCATGATGTAGAGACAACAGTCAATATACTGGTTAACTTTTCAGTGAAGAAATTCATATAACTTTGCAGAATAATTGAATAGACTGAAAAATATATTAAATAGACTAGTTTTGTGTGTGTAGGTGTGTGTATGTCTCTTTTTCTGTATGTATGTATGTATGTATGTATATATATATATATATATATATATATATATATATGTGTGTGTGTGTGTGTGTATGTGTATGTGTATGTGTGTATTGAATTAACATGGTGTACAAATCTTAAAATAGTTCAATGTATTTATTGTATGCCTTTGAAATGTAATAGCAATTGTGTCTGGATCATGCTGAACATTATAAAGTTTGTTTCTATGTCTCTGTGACGGCCTTAAAAGTCTGAAGCCATTTCTTGTGATTCAAATCACATGTTTGAGTTTTACGTGTTTATTTAGAAAAATGCTATGCAAATTTATGGCTTACTGTGTCTTTTAATGTAAGATAAATATCATGCTATTACTAGCATAGCTACTGGATTTGAACCTCAGACTGATTGCACTGAAGAGATTATTATTATCCTCTAGGCCATCTTGCCACAGTTAATGCACAGTGGAAGGACATTTTTGAGTGTATAGTGAGGTGAAAAAGATAGCTTTTTTATTCAGTTTTATTGCTATGTAAACGATGTATGTGTCTGTTTTTGTACATATTTATTTCTTAAATGTAGTTAGCAGCTGTATTAAGAAAATATTAAAATGCCATTAGAGGGCGAGGTGGGATTTGAGCCATGAAGATTCTGAATGGGAGTCCATTGCTCTAACGCTATGCCATGGAACACTGCTGATAATCTAATGTCGAAAGAGATATTCGTTTTTGTAAGGTGTTTAAGATACAGCTAGCCCTTACATAAAGCAGGTGACGAGTGTGTCTCTATTCATACAAACACGTGGTTTGATTTATAAATATCTCTCAAATATGTATTGAATGTATGTTTGTGAAAATTAATAGCACATATCTATGGAATGTGGTGATTATTTTGATGTTTGTGTGAGGTGTGTATGTTGAGGTGTGTAGGAGTAGTTAGGTGTGGAAGAAGAAGAAAAGTAAGAAGATTTGTGGGCTAGCTTTAGCTATCCCACAAATCTTTATATTACAATCTTTATATATAATTAGAAGAAACAGAAGGGGGTGTGAGGGGAGATCATAGGTTTTAAATGGATTCAGTTGACCTTTTTTCCACCCACTTCTATAAATCCGTCCAATATTGTCAGTATTTATGATAGAAGTTTTAGTTCTCAAGAGACAAGCTGATGTTAAAACATGCCCTTGTCCCATATATTATAAAATATAATAAAAGTGCAAAGTCTGGTACAAGTCAACGCAAGTCCAAAAGGCAAGCTGTAGCATGACGAAGAGGCTTTGTGCTGGCTGGCTGCCATGACTGGATTGATTCATCAATCAAAACTGCCCGTTTTGCACAGTCAGCAGACAGCAAAGGACCCTGTGGGCGCCTCTAAAGAAGCCTCTTAGCAGTCTATAACAGTGTGATTAAGCTGTCCAGGTCAAAGACCAAACCCGGACAGGTGCAGTAGCTGCCAAAGTGATAAACGCGAGCAGGAGTGAAATGGAGGAGGAGGGTGAAAGCAAGTGGGAGGTCTAATTGAGAAGACAGAGATGCAGGACATGCTGACTATGAAGGAGGGCGTTGGTGGTGCTTTGTGAACCGGCTCCTGGTGTAAAATGGCGGCTATGTCAGCGGTGACTTACCTGCGTCCTTCATCAGTAGCTGAACAGGGTCCTCAACATTGGTTGGGCCTGCGAACACACGCATGCAGTACAGCATAGCATGAAACGGCAAAGTTGAACTATATTCATTTACAAATGGTGCAAAACAAACATCTGTAACGTAAAGGATATGGCAGCAAACCGAAAACACAGAACTTATTTCTTGAAAAAACATATCGGTAACAAATTGCCTCAAGTCCACTATATCAATGTCTCAGTCATTCTTCCAGCCCTCTCCTTCTCCTCTCCATTAGACCTTACTATTGTGTACTTGGGATAAAAATCGATGTCGGCCTCTCTCCGACTATAGAATTATCAAATCTGGCATCCTCCTTGCTCTGACAAAACCCATTTCCACTCTGTCAGTTGAAGCTGAAGGCAGCATCGGAGACAGGCCGGCAGCGAAACAAGTAATTCCCCCTCTGCTTCTGTGCGACCGTTGCTAATTCAGCAACAACACAGGCACCACACGCCAGTGCTACCTGGAGTCCAGCAGTGCGAGCGGGTGTGCACGTTTTAAGTGTGGAAAATGAGTGAGTGACTGACTAATGGTAGTCCTGATTGTGACCGTGGAGGCTATACTGACAAGGCCCACAGATACATAGGTTAAACATACAGTGGCCAGAGAGTGGCAGGCTTTACATGCAGTAGTATGCAGTATGTGTGCGTAGCCCACGAAGCATTTGTTTTGGTCTGAGATGCTGGTGTTTAGAGTGATATCTAGTGGCAGACAAGATCATTTGATTTCATTTAAAAGTGATGAGGAGCTGGTGTCTGACCTTGCATATTCTGAACCATCTCCAGAAGCACGGGAGTGAGGGTCTGGCTGTAGTTGTGGAAGATATCCAGGAACAATACCTCTGTACATGGCTACAGAGAGAATGAGGGTGGTCTTAAGGTCAAGCCAAGCATACAGTGTATATAAAAAGTCTACACACGCCAAAATGTGAGGTTTTTGTGATGTAATAGAATGAGAAATCATGTCAGAACTTTTTCCACCTTTAATGTGACCTATAATGTGAACAATTCAATTAAAAAACTAACTAAAAACTTTGAGGGGGAAAAATAAAAAATAAAAAACATACAATAACCTGGTTGCATAGGTGTGCACACCCTTAAACTAATAAACTAACTAACTTTGTTGAAGAACCTTTTGATTTTATTACAGCACTCAGTCTTTTTGGGTAGGAGTCTATTAGCATGGCACATCTTGACAGGGCAATATTTGCCCACTCATCTTTGCAAAAGCGCTCCAAATCTGTCAGATTGCGAGGACATCGCCTGTGCAAAGACCTCTTCAGATCAACCCACAGATGTTCAATTGGATTCAGGTCTGGGCAATGCTGGGCCATTCCATAACGTTAATCTTCTGGTGAAGCCATGCTTTTGTGGATTTGGATGTGTGCTTTGGGTCGTTGTCATGTTGAAAGGTGAACTTCCTCTTCATATTCAGCTTTCTAATTGACGCCTGAAGGTTTTGTGCTAAAATTGCTTGGTATTTGGAACCGTTTATAATTCCCTCCACACCCTGACTATGACCCCGGTTCTAGCTGAAGAAAAACAGCCCTAAAGCATGATGCTGCCACCACCATGATTCACAGTGGGTATGGTGTTCTTTGGGTGATGTGCAGTGTTGTTTTTGCACCACATACCGTTTGGAATATTGGCCAAAAAGTTCAACCTTTGTTTCATCAGACCATAGCACATTTTCCCACGTGCTTTTGGGGGACTTAATGTTTGTTTTTGCAAACTTCAGCCGGGCTTGGATGTTTTTCTTAAGAAAAAGCTTCCGTCTTGCCACCTTACCCCAAAGCACATTCATATGGGGAATATGGGACATTGTTGTCACATGTAGCACACAGCCAGTACTTGCCTGCAGTTCCTTTAATGTTTCTGTAGGCCTTTTGGAAGCCTCCCTGATCAGTTTTCTTCTAGTCTTTTCATCAATTTTGGAAGGACGTCCAGTTCTTGGTAATGTCTCTGTTGTGCCATATTTTCTCCACCGTGTTCCATAATATATTTAATGCTTTGGAAATTATTTTGTACCCTTCTCCTGGCTAAAATCTTTCAACAATGATATCCCTCTGATGCCTTGGAAGCTCTGTAGACCATGGCTTTTGCTCTAAGATGCAACTAAGAACATTTCAGGAAAATCCTACTAGAATAACTGAACTTTATTTGTGATTAATCAGAGTAACTTTAAATGAAGGCAGGTGTGAATGATTTCTATTTAACATGAGTTTGAATGTGATGGGTTAATTCTGAACACAGCCATATCCCCAGTTATAAGAGGGTGTGCACAGTTATGCAACCAGGTTATTGCATTGTTATTATTTTTCATTTTTCCCCCTCGAAGATTTCAGTTTGTTTTTCAATTGAATTGTTCACATTATACTGTAGGTCACATTAAAAGGTGGGAAAAGTTCAGACATTATTTATCTTTGTATTATTCTTTAACATCCCAAAAACCTGGCATTTTAACAGGTGTATAGACTTGTATATCCACTGTATATCCTTTATGTACTGTACATACACCACATACACACATTTTCTAATTTATTTACAGAAAAAAATAGATATTACATTTAAATGAAAAAATGAAGTGATTTAGGAAGAGAAAAAAATAAATTACAAAAGAATAAAGGCAATGAGAGTGTGTGATCTGATGGTAATTTTCAACAACAAAACAAAGTCCGGTCAGGCCGGATGGGTAAATCAGCAAACACATTCTTTAATGAATACAATGTGCGCATTCAAGGGAGAAATATATAACTTAACATAAGATGCTCCACCACGTCTCTTACTAGACAAAGAAGTCCCTTCCTTAAATATTTGTGACGAGGAACTAAAGGGGAAAGATAACACCCACAGGTAAATAGATGTTCATTAATGCTACTTTGAAGATTACAAGGGGAGGGCAATCTGAGGAGCTGCAACACAGGAACAAATTCACAACTTTCGATCAGTATCGCATGTGGATACTAAAAACATTAGTTTGTCTGCAAAAGGCAATAAACTATGGTTATTAATGAATAAATCAAGGTTCCTTTCAATCTTAAAGGAAACTAGAAAAGAACAAAACGTTTTAAAAAGAAAAAATTTAACTAAATCAAAAATAACTACCAGCAATGTTATGTTTTGGTGACAATAAAATCGGCTTGATTATGAGGTTCAAGTGACAATATAATATAATTATAATCTCTCTTATAAGAGAGAGAGAGAGAGAGAGAGAGAGAGAGAGAGAGAGAGAGAGAGAGAGAGAGAGAGAGAGAGAGACAGGGAAGTATGGCTTTAAACAATTACTGTAGGTTTTAGAAATACTGTATTTCATGGATATAAATGTATATTTCATTTATTATGTATTATTAGTATTTAACAAAAGGACAAATATAGGACAAATGTATAAAATAAATAAATAAACAAAAGAGTGGAAAAAGTTTGAAAATATTTGTAAAGTAAAAACTAGACAAGCTTATTTCAGCCGACTGCTTGGGGTTTGACGTTTGACGCCCGCTTTACTAGTTTTGCTAATTTGCTTTACATTCCTTTGGCTACTGTTCTAAAACCGCACTATTTTATAGCCCAGCACATCTTTTAACATTTAGCATTTGTTTTTGTTATTTTATTAAATATAATTTATCTTGCTGAAATATTACTGACTTCTGAGTTTCTTGGAGGTTGGAATCCAAAGCAATTGGTGGATTACCACCACCTATTGACCAGAGCAATGCTACTGTCTACTATCTATCAGGGCTATTCAATTCCAGTCCTGGAGGGCTGCTGCCCTGCATGTATTAGATGTCTCCCTGCTCCATCACACCTGATTCTAATGACTGGGTTGTAATCAGGCTTCTAACGACCCATTCATTAGAATCAGGTGTGTTGGAGCAGGGAGACATCTTAAACATACAGGGCAGCTGCCCTCCAGGACTGGAATTGAATAGCCCTTGTCAACATTGTCTAGATTAGAAGGTAACACATGCACTTTTTAACAAGGTCAGTCAGCCAGCCAGCTCAGCCCAGCCAGTCAGAAAGCTACATTTGCTCATGTTGGCAAGTCCCGCTATGCGTGTCAGGCAAAAACTGAAGTGAAACATTCAACAGTATGTTGAAAGCCTGTCACTTCAAGAGCAGCTTATACATTTGTTTTCCAGAACCTACAGTAAGGTGTAGGGTGTCAATGACCCTGTTGAATATTTAATACAGTAGATCAAGACATACACATACCAATATCCTAATACAGGAAATACGCTGCATCTATGAGATAGTACAGACAGGAAATCGGGTCTATACTCAGAATTTAAAATGTAGTATGGCTATATTCCACCCAGGAATCTTTCACGCCAACTGCATAAAAAGGTCAGATCCAAGGTCACCAGTGCACACCAATGTATCTGCATTATTAGTAACTGAACTGAAGAAATAAAATATCCCAGGTTAATATTCATTGCTGCTCATTGCTTCTACAGTAAGTTGTGAAGCAGGTGTAAAGAGCTTTTAAATAAAATAATCTAAAATCAAATAATCATGTCCGTTTGCATATTGAACATTAAATTGTATAATTTTAAACAAACAGAACTATTGGCACCACTTCGTACTGAAGACAGAAAAAAGTAGTATTCTAAACAGCAATACACTATTTCTAATTGTTCTAATATAAGGATTACCGCTCCTGTACTGACTACATTTAGACGAATCACTGTGGTTCATATCATGGTTTTACTTCTCAGTAGCTGTCATTTAAAATGTTAGAGTGTGCGTGTTTACTCACACGTAGACTGTATTTCCATGAGTCGCCCCCTGTTTCTTCAACAGCTGTTGAAAAGGCAGCAATAAAGAGAATAGAAGAATCCCCACAAGTGAATTGTTTGACTAAACTCTAAAAGCTTTGCTGAATAATCTAAATGTACTTGTATCCCACCAGCCGAATAAAATCTGACTAATAAACATGTGCATCATTAAAAACAAGACTTACAAAATGTGTAAATGTAGTGGTAAATTGCCTATGCAATAAAATCTAGGACAAATGAAAACATGTTTAGTGCTAAAATGACTACAAATTCACATAAAGCTCCCTCAAACCCACTAAATCAAGCTTTTTTGGAGAAATTGTGTGAGAAGTGAATTAACAAAAATTGGCCAGCAGAAACCTGTAATTTAAAGCAAAACATTCAGGAGACAGCATTTTCAAAATATTGTATGAAAAGAAAAATTGGCAGTAAAAGGGGGGAAAACAGAGCGAGAGAGAGCGCAAGAGCGCGAACTGCTGCATCAATGACATATAGATGACTAAGGGTGGTGAGAATAAGAACATCTGCGTAAGCCTAATGTGCCAATTAGCAGATTTAATCAGACAGGTAAAAAAGGCTGAGTCATAAAGCCGACTTCCGTGTTTTAAGGATATGGGCCATGAGGAAAGGGGAAGGTGTTGGGTGTAATGGAAGGGACGGGTGGCTCCCTTTGTGAGCATTATCATGTTGGAAAGAGGCTGGGTGAGGACTGCTTGTGTTGCATCCTCTAGTACATAAAAAAGGCAGATGAAAAATAGTGTCTATTAGAAGAGGCTGCTTGGACAGTAATGCAAAAAGCAGCTCAGCAAATTTTGTATATCTTGAGCTCAGGTACGTACGTACGCACGCTTGTGTGTGTGTGTGTGTGTGTGTGTGTGTGTGTGTGTGTGTGTGTGTGTGTGTGTGTGTGTGCGTGTTTTGTGCAGGCACGCTCCTACCAAAGCTCTCAGGATCCTCCTCCCACATTGTAAGCTCTTCCTCTGTGAGGAGAAAGTAGTGTGATACGAGACGCCGTCCAATCTCCGTCAGTGTGGGGTGAGTGAAAAAAACTGTCTTAATCTTGTGAGCCTCCAGACTTTCTGGTTTACTGTCTGACGGTGGGAGAAAAAGGGGGGATGGAAGTTATGCACTTTAGAATATGCCATTTCCATATTACAGACCTGCCCTGCCCTGTCACACACAATACCCACAACTTTTAACAAATAAAAAGAAATACTTTGCAGAGCAAAGTTTTTCATTTCGACAACTAAATACATGGCAGTTTTCCATCTCTCTACAACACACGTCTAACCATAAACAGCATGGATATGAAGAGGTAAAGTAGAAATGCTGAGAACACTGCTTTGTGCCCGAGGTGTGTTGCCCACCCGGGTCATTGCCGATGCACTGCTTTCAGCACTGTGCTAATAGTCCCAGACACACACAGGCCTTCCTTTCCATCTCTGTGATTGACAGCTGTTCTACACGTGGCGTGCGCAAACCCGTGAGTGGGGGGGGGGGGGGGGGGGATTAGAGTAACGCAGACTTATACAAGTAAAATACTGAGTCTGCGCACACGCTACCTCAACAGAGAGCAGATAATGAAATCTCAACGAATGCCTCTCACTTGCTTCTGAAACGGAACAAAGGGAGCGAGCTAACGAAGCACTGGAGGCCTCTCGTTGGGTTAAACATGAGGTGAGCTAAGGTGATGCTGCAGACATCCCCAGCACTGACCAAGTCGCGAGGGCCTACTGTACTACCAACTATTTAGTGTGGAACATGTGTACATATTTATCCTCACGGCAGATTTTGCAGTAGGTGGAAATGCTTTAGAAAACATTTCAGCACCTGCGTCAGCAAATTAAATGCTCTGCGAGAATATTGACTGCAAGAGCTTTGACCAATCAGAGCATCTTTTCGTTGATCGGTCCTGCAAATCTAGATTGCCTGTCAATCACATATGCGCACACATGTTACAAAATCGTGCTTTTTTCCCCCTCTTTCTTTTAAGCTAGCTCTCATTACAACTCTCAAATCCTACCTACAGCAGCTTTAAACAATCGCGCCATGTTAATTCCAAACCTTGCTTCCTGGCGCCTGTTCTCGGTCACCCTTAAACTCCTACCTTCTACATTCTTGGAAGGCTTGTAGGCATCATTCTTGACAATCATCTTGATGAGGTTCATGCACTGAACAGTGAAGCGCTCAAAAGTCACGCCCTCTCCCGCGGCAGTGAACACATAAGTGACCGCAAACTCCAGCGAGCGCTGGATCAGCGGGATGAAAGCACATGCGTGCTGCTCCAGGAAGTCCAATAACTACACACAAATTGAGAGAAAGTGGTGGATAGAGAAAAAAAGAGAAACATTAATTTTGACACGAGGGAAAGATGGTGGGGACATTAGACCAAAAAAACTAAAAAAATGGCACTTTGACTTAATGTTCCCAATAATTCCCCACTCTGGAAGGTGTGGGATTGGTGGCCAGTGCAACAAATATTGTGGCGTGCGTGTCAATTTAGCTCACCACTTTAGTGTACAGAATGATTGACTTCTCCAGCTTCTCTCTGCATGTGCTGCCTGGATCAGCTTGTCTACCTTAAACACAAAAGCAGTATATCAATTATCTCTGCCGCAATCTACGAATACATAAATGATTTGTTTCACTGGACCAGTCCTCTTCAAATTAAAGCTAAATTCTGCAATGGGGTGTCATTCGGCCACCTGCCCCATTCTCTCATGCAGCTCCAACCTTTAGACTCTGCACCATATCTCAAACAGTGTGGCACCTACAGTACCAGCATCCAAATAAACACTGGTCATAGGGGTCTTTTCATGCACTAGAGTGAAAGGTAAATGCGTCTGTGCCTTAGCTCAGAATCCCTTCCCTGACCCTGCTAACACAAACATTTCTGAAGAAACATTAAGAGTAACCTACACCCTAGTCTCGCAGAGCCAGCCTTTACTATGAAAAGTCTGGGACACAGTGCTGGTGAACTGTGTCAAGAACTGCCTACTTGACAGGAGAGGTATTTTGATTTACACATTACTCAATGACCAAGTCATATTTTATTTTCCCCCAATGGCACCAATTTGTTTCCATTATGTTCTATGGAGAGTGGAGATCGCCAGAACTCAAAACTGAATTGTTGAAAATCAGTTGTTGAAACTGTTGAAAAACATCACTGTGAGGTAAATAAGGTAAATGAGGGAAAGTGTGCCATTCCTTTCTCCTTAAATTATACTGTATTTGCACAATCCCTCCTTTTAGTACCTACTACTGCTGGAACAATGGTGCTAGAACAACAATGGTTAAACAACTTAACTCAATCATTCACTATTGCTCACACATTAGATTATGTATGTAAAAAATACATTTAGCATGTATGTATGATCTAATGTCAGTTTCCCTGACTTTGAGCACAACTCTGTAACGAGTCTATTAACATTCAGTAGCCAAACCATTGACCTCCCCCTCTTCGGGTACATTCACCCTGTAGAAGTGTGTTACACAAACTCCACATGTGAAGCAATTACAATCACTTGTGGATAAAGTGCTTTCAACCAGAGTCCATTCGCCCACCCAGATATGAGTCAGAGGAGTAGGCTAATGGCAACCCTTCCTGGGCCTGCAGGCCATGGAATACAGTAGTTTGGACTAAATGGTGCCAATACCTGACTGCTGTCATATTAATAGAATATAGTGCATATAAAGAAGGCTTGATATGTGCCCTCTACCCCATAGTCTATATACGAGTAATCAACAAACAAGAAAGGGGACGTTACAATAAAATATGAATTTTCTCAAATTCTGACATAACTTTATGTCATCTGCGTATCCCTTAGTGTGAAGAAATTAAATATACACTCAGCTCCCTTGTGTTGCAATGGCCACACAGGACAATGACAGGCCTTTGTTTATCTGACGAAGCGCAGTAATAAAAAAAAAGTTTAAAATAAAACGTGCCAATGAATGAGTCACTCCCTCCAATGTAAAATCTGGCACCATAAAACCACTGAAGATGCTCGATGCAATAAAGATGTCCCATGTGGTTATCCTCTAAGTCAGCCTCCCCAATGAAGCCAACAGCAACAATTACAGTCTCTGGAGTGATCCCAATTATGTGTGATCATTCTCCGGGGTCACCTCAGTCTCATCCTCCGCCCATCGTCCATTTCAGGAATCACTGATGTGACTTGTGTCAGGACTTAGTTACAAGGGCAATTGCTTCGACTTAATTGAATTGAAACTTTTTACAGAGTCACGTACAGATCAGGAAGCATTCCCAGGGAAGAACATATCTGGATTACACCAACCTGACCTACTGTGGCTGGGTGTGTTATGCAAACTGTAAACTAGTCTTTAAAGTGAACAATGGCATTGATGTGGGCCATTGTGTGCTACCATCATGTGTGTGTGTGTGTGTGTGTGTGTGTGTGTGTGTAGCAGGGCTTATATTTTTCAGTTTTGAACGATGCTGGACATTTAATTGAAAAGGAACACAATTAGAACTTCCATAAACAGAGCACACAAACCCACATAAATCTAACCTTTAGTGGGATATGTCCAAGCACACTGCTAAATAATCATGAACATTCCTTGCGTCCACATAGACTAACATTTGTGTAAACCTCAGAGAGGACTGTTATCTCAATGGGCAAGCCAGGCATTAAAACAGGCGACAGCACCAGACCCAAAAAGCGGTAGCTTATTTAGCTGACCTTATCGCGCTGGTGCAGAGAAAATACGCGTTTCCTTCTCTGCCAGCAAGCAGCCAGCCTTCTTCCTCTATCTGCAGGCCTCAAAATACTGTTGGGACCGTGACCGTCTCCCTGACCAGCAGCAGAGGACATACTGAGACTGACAGTGGCGGCTGATAGTAACAACAATATTTATGCCTCAATCTGTTGCTGTTGTGGCAGAGCTTGGCTGAGGCTTAGCCCTCACTCATTGGTTGCTATTGTGACAGTGTCCCGTGGGCTCGACACTGGGCGGAAGATGAGGTGCACTCGCGAGGTGATACTGCAACAAACATCGCACGTGCTCAAGGTGACCGAATGCCGCTGTTGCGCCCCACTACCCCTAATTGTTTATGTTCAGAAGAAGGGTGATTGAGAAGCTGCAGCCCTAGAAATGTAATTATTCAATGGTAAACAAAGTTTACCTTCACCTTTCAACCGTACAATCAGTGTATTGTACCATGCTTTTTTGTTTTTCTTCTGTGGATAAATTATTCAGCATGAACAGAAGAACAGCCCTCACTTTGGTGTTTACAGGGACAGAAAATGCCTATGAGTGACACTGATTCAGTCCGGTCAGAGGTAGCACCCCGCATGGGAACTGGTGCAGATGGCGTGTCGGTTTGAACTACGTTAGCATGGGGCGGTGGGGTTGTTATGACGATGTGTCTGTTGTTGTAATACAGTACACAGACATGACATGTGCAACATGTTATTCTCCAGAAATGCTAATTTTGACAATAGCCATAATAGAAACAATTTGATAGGGTGGTTGCTACAGTGGTAATGGAGAGGCAAACTGTAACTACAGAAATCCACAGCATGCCAAGTAGAAGTTTCTGGCTAGATAACAGAGTCCTAGAGGGACTATAAATAAGAGGTGCATGTTTGCAGTTCAGGACATGATGTATGTTACCTAAAATTCAATGTATACGGTACTGTAGAGGTGCAATAATACACAATAATACACATAATACACATAGTATACAGAAATGTCTGTCTTGACATGCTGCTGAAATACACCTATGCATACAGTATTTACAATGAAGTGCTGGATGATGATAGGAATCATTTATATCATAAAAACGTAGACCAGTCGACGTTGAATAGCGTTGAATGAGGAAAGCAGGCTTTAACAATACAAAGGTGCGCAGCAACGGAGAAATGTATGGTTTCACAGGCGAAAGCTCCACCAAAACATTTCTGAATAAACTTAAAGAAACTGCAGCTTTATAGTAAGTTACAGGACAGCACAGGGAAGATAACAAAGGGGAACAATCGTTGCCACCCCCATAGGTCAGTGACACCCCCATAGGTAAATGTTAATTTGGTTGTGTTCAATGAGATTGCAGCCTTAAGCTGCCTACCTACAGAAACAACTGAGTATGGGGAATACAGTGAAATAGCAATATTCTGCCTTGTCTGTCTATACAGGACGACGGTGTGGTGAGTGGGCAACACATGTAAATTAAGCACCGTCTTTTGTTGAGGCCAAGTGGTACATTTAGGCATGAGATGCATAGAGCACAGGAAATGCAGCTGAAGTTGTAAATTAATCATGATGTGCACATAGGATGACTCAGGAAATTGCTAGCACCAAGTACTGTTTACTGAACTGATAAATCATAATTGAATAATCAAGCCACAACCCTTCATTGATTTGAACGATTAAACAGTAAAGCTGTGTGAGTTGAGGTCTCTACTCCCACGTCTTGAAACATGTAACAGACAGAGCACTGGTACTCTGACTTCTCAATTGAGAGAAAGCGTAGAAAGAGAATAAAATAAAAATACTCACAACATTCCAAGAACTGTTTAAGCCTTTCAAACACAGCATTCAGGAAGGCCTGGAGAAGAGGAAGAGGGGAAGAGGAGAAGCAGAAGTGTTAACTGGAGGACTGTGTGTGTGTGTGTGTGTGTGTGTGCGTGCAAGCCTCCATACTTATTTGCATAAACGTGCTCAGTGCAACGCAATCCGTTCTCCGTCGCTTGCCTGCGTGAAAGCATGATAGATGGTGGCGTGGTTTTGCTTAGCCCCTGCGCTAGTGTTTGGCCACGGGGGTCAGCGGCAGTGTCATTAATCACAAGTCCCGCCTGCCTGCCCGGGCCCTGGTAGCAGCTACATGTGCTGCCGCGGCTAGGGGGTACGAGAGGGTCACACAGGCTAGGCTAGGCTAGGAGGAGGAGATGATGATGATGATGATGGAGAGCGTAAAATAGTGTGTGTATGCATGTGTGTGAAGTGTAGTGTCTCAACAAAGACAAATGTAATGAATAGGGTGAGATAGAAAGAAAAGCCTGAGGACGAACATGCAAAGTAAACACTATTAAAACTAAAGATATTGTTTTCCCTGATGATTATAATCACGTCGGTAATGACGTGTCAGCACCATGTCAGTGCACTCAATTCTTCACTCAGTCTGGCTCTTTCCCAGAGCGTGGCCTCTCATTTTATTGACTATTATTTGTAGTAGTATTATTATTATTATGAAATGCCATTGTGCTGCTACTCATTTCTTAATGTAGTTGTTGAAATGAAGTCATTCGGGGTCAATAACACCTCTGAAAACTGACCAGAAATGGGGGTATATTACATTCAGCACGAAAAATGCACTTTTAAAGTACATTCAAATAATACTACATCTTAGATTTTTCCAGAACCATTGAAATAAATGCAAATGGTATACTAATTAGTATACATGCACACACCTGCATTATCTGCATTATTTGCCTAGTCTTGCACTTAATGCATAGACGCTCATGAACGGGTTGCTTTTTCCATTACCAATGAGTAGGCATGGGACGATTTGGGACTTTAGCTTTTCTTAAGGAAAACATTTCTATTGTATCATGACACACATGCTTATCTTTTTTGTGTTATTAGTTTTGAAACCAGTATTTGAACATATTTGAATAATATTTTTTACGTGGGGGACACAATGGGCATGCCGAGCCTTCAGCCATGGTGGTGATTGACTGGAAAGATGCAGGCTAATATATAAGTTAGTATTTATCAATACAATTGGACTGTACAAGTGAGCTAGACAGCTTTTATAAAGTCACTTGTGAAAATATTAATATTTTTGATTATCACTATAATGGACATTAACCACGATACGATTATCGTCAGTATTTTTATCGCGATTAACGATAATATCGTATATAATCCTATCCCGACCAATGAGTTTTAAAATTAGACAATGTTGCATGTTTTAAAAGGCACAGTAGCCAACCCTACATTACAAAATGCTTTTTCAAAATACCATAAACATGTTAACTAACATTAACACTGCTGTCATCCAAGCTACCATGTCAGGAAACCAAATACATTATTCAGTAAACAAAAACCATGGTGCATCTCTTTATCGTCAAAATGTTATCAACATGATTGATCCCCACATACGTTTGGTACCAGGGAACCAAAAAGGCTGGTTAACGCCTAGTCAAGGAGAACCTTTCTCCCACAGTGGAGTACTTGCTGTGTTGCTTAAGTATAACTTAACAACTGTTTACTTCAGGCGTACAAGCTCTCAAATTGGAAAGTAATGTCTAAGGTCGATTCTGTATTCCAACACTTAAAACATATGCCACATACAACTCACGCACTGACAAGATCATCACCTAGCCAGCCATGCGTGGCTTGCTCCTTCACATTTACAGTGCACAGCAACTTCGCACGAGTCAATCGATCCTCGCAGCTCATGAACGCCACCCTCCTTGTGAGAGTCACCTCACCTGTCCCCATTAACGAGGATTAACTTCTCACAGCGCGCTCCCATTTGTGCCAGGTCGCAGAGCTGACGATCGGACGTGTGTGAATAATGTACATGGTTATGTTCCAACGGTGTGTGTTCTGTGCGTCAGAATCAGATTAGTAATTTGGTGCTGCTGCGGACACGATGTTGCTCCATGAATGACATCAATTCAACCCCGGAAGGGGGTTAAGGTTAAAAGCAGACAACAACAACAAGCGGCTGTAGTCCAAAGCCTACAGCCTAATCATGTGAAAAGAAAGTAAAGCTAGAACATCCATTTTAATGTAATGTGAGTAGGAGGATGTTGGTTGAGCATTACCGGTATGTACTGTATGTACATTTTTTCTTTCCCCCATCTGAGCCAGAGGGTGTGTTTCATGTTTGACAAGTTCACACCCCAACACTTAATTCACCCTATCCTTCGTATATTATCGTCCATGGCCAACTGGCTCACTTCTTGTCCAGCAGGATACGAGCCAGCTCTCTGCAGACGCTCTGGCAAAGGGACAAAGGCACAGCAGACTGCCAGTGTTAACGTCCTTGTCTTTAATGAGCAGGTTTCCATCACAGTTTAGCATGAAACACAAACGATATTTTAAGTCGACAAAACACAATTGCACATAATCCGTGTTTCCATTGAGTGACTTATTAAAGCAATTAAAACATGGGCTTTTCTCCTCTCGACAGGCCTCCAAGATCTGATACTAGTGTCAGCACGGTGACTTCAATTGCATCCACCATAACAACCGCGATAAGTGTTTTATCGAAGGCAATGACAGGCAAACCCTGTAACACCTGGCAGCGGCCATATATCACGGATATCTGGGTGGGGATAATCTGGAATCATTTCACAGAGGGTCCTGTGCCGGCAGGTGCAGAGGAGTTGAGGCTTAAGGTGCACCTGCCCCTATTTCCATTTAATATGCACATTATGCACCCCATCTTTATGCGTGGGCATTAGATGCTGACAGAAAGCTATAGGCCAAGCCGACAGTTTCGTGATTTTGACTTTAACAAAGTTTTGTTCACCAGTAGTAGTTTTAACAGATTATGGCCAAAATGTGTAGTGGACTAATATTGTTTTTAGTCAGCTATTAGTTGAGCCTACAGTAGATCATCCCAAAACACCAATGTTTTTGAATATGCAGACGGTTTTGAACATGAGCTATTAAAGTCCAGGGGTTAATAAATTAATGTATACATCATGTAACCCCATAGAAATGAGGATAGAAGAGTTGGCTAAATCATGCCGATGTGTGCTGAAGCAATACATATGTTTGATAACCTTTACTGCATTATATTCCATATATTTTGAATTGTGCCAGGGTTCTACTTTAAATAAATAAAAATGTCTACCCTACATTGATGCAGAAAGAGCACAAATTGTTCCTTAAGAATTCATCAGAATGCAGACAATTTGATTTAAAAAAAATGTCTTGGGGAGAACCCCCAGACCCCCCCCCCCCCCGCTTTATATATCCCCCCACAATGTTCAAACGAAATCTACGCCAATGGGCTATACTGTAGTTTCGAAGGTTACACAGTAGGTGCTCTCCTAACATCTCTTGATCCCTGTGCTTCTTTTTGTGAAGTGAAGTGAAGCACCCTCTAAGGGCTTCTGCACGGCACTGGTCCTGTGGATACAAATCGTCAGAATGACCCGCTTAAAATTTCAGTTATGTAACGCCAAAGGACGTCTCTTGGTGCCTGCCATATCATGCCCGAGGGAGTATGATATGGCAGCTCCATCAGACAAGAAGCGCATAGCCATCGCTCTTTATAAACTGTCTGCCTGCTCTTCACGTGACGTGAAAAATGTGTTTCCATTTCAATTTTGCTGAATATTTCTTTGACGAATAATCTGAAAAACCACCACATGGGAGCGTATAATGTTTCGCGATATGTGAGATTTTTTTCTAAGCAAGGCAATGGAAATGTGCCTTATGTTGTTTTAGAACAAACTGTTAATACTACGTTTGGCTTTTCCTGGTCTGTATTCCTGCATAGCTGTTGCTGGATTCCCCATCAATGTGGGCAAGGTGATTAAAAAACAAACTGGAGAATAAAAGGTCAAATCTACACAGTCACAGGTAGGCACAGATTGATATTGTTTAATGTATCCTAAATACAAAGTTACAGTATATTGCACTTCAACCTTCCTACACAGTACTTCCTATTATGTTGTAATAATAATAATAATATTCTTTAGCAAGTGGCAATAAGAAGGCTCTGATAACCATACAATATTAACTTTGACCTACTGCTTCTGATTCAGAATAACCAACCACATCTCTGAGCTAAAGTCTTTTTAATGCTTTCATTTTTACCATCTTGTCAGACTGCAAAGCCAAGGACCCTCTCATTAGTAGTACAATAGAGAAAGATTAAAACAATGATATCAATCATTTAAAGAGACAGATTTCCAGATGAAGATAGAGAAGGTGATACATTAAAGTGACAAGAAAAATGGACACCATCAGCGTACAGTATACAGTATGTATCAGGCAGATAGAGAGGTAAACATTTGTCCAGATTTGACTTTACCGTAGGGCTTTAGTGGGACTGTGAAATTTTGATCCCTTGAATAAAAGACTACATATGATAAGAATGATACGATGGTGGGACAACGGTTACAAGAAAGTATTTTAAAGATACTTTTTATGTAGGTTTTTACACATGGTATGTAAATATAATACTTGAACACCAGGGGCTCAGTAAAAATGAAATCAGTCTGTCAGAAAAAAATGTAATGCTGTGCTTTCAGTAAATGTGAGGTGAAAAAATGAAAGTAAATTATATGTGCCATTTGAAAACACTTGAGTGCTTAAAACGATCACTTCACAGTCACTCTGGCCTTCATATCCATGAGTGTTTCTTTAACACTTAATTTATTCCACAAAAGAGGTTTCCTTCAAAAGTCGGTGGCCTTCTTTTCAAAAACTGTCGACTCATGATGGAATGAGAACCGGAGGTATTGAGAATCCTCAGTTCTGGCTCAAAGGGCTGCGGAATCCTGTGGAATTTATTCCATTAACTTCAAGCTATGGGAAAGCCAGAATAGGAACATTTTTGGAGAGGAGATTTATACCAAATTGAATTATCTTTGCCATGGATTTGGACTTTCTTTACCCGGCGGGAAGAGGGAAGAGCTTAGACAGAAGTTGTGACTCTATGAACCAAGACCAGGCTTGAGGCACGCTCAATCATAAACGTCATACGCAATTTGCGCAGTATGGCTAGAGGCATGTTTTAGCTCAAAGGACCAAAGGGGGGGGGGAACACAATTATCTTTCCAAAATATAACAGTCTATACCTGCTCTATACTGACCTTTCTCCCCCCCCCCCCCCCCATCCTCCCCTCAGACTCACCATCACTTCCATATTCTGCTGTGGCTCTTGGAAACCATGGACCGTCAGTTTGCGAAGAACTGGAAAAGAAGTGAAGGACTTTACACAACTGGCACTTACATTTTCCATGGATGAAATGTGTTTGTTAAAGTCTTACACTACTATAGTTTCGCATAGATTACATAGCTGTCATAGTGGGGAAAGCAAATGTACTTCAGATTTAATTCTAGGTCAATTACATTTAGGTATGCCAGTGCATCAACACTGACAATGTACTGGTTACTAAATGGTAAATGGTAAATGGACTGCATTTATATAGCGCTTTTCTAACCTTCCGGCCACTCAAAGCGCTTTACAGTATTTTGCCTCACATTCACCCATTCACACACACATGCATGCATACACCGATGGCGATTGCTGCCATGCAAGGCGCGACCAACCACTAGGAGCAGTTAGGGGTTAGGCATCTTGCTCAAGGATGCTTACAGGTAGGCCAACACCGGGGCTCGAACCCAACACCTTTCGGCTGGGAGCCCAACACCCAGACCACTAATACTGTAATTGCATACATTTTGGTGCACTGGTATAGCAAAATGGAATAGGCACATTATTAAAAGTTATGAGCTACAGTATACCTGTGTTACCCTATTACGACCCTACTGTAAAAAGTGTGCAGTAAGACTCAATCGGTTTGGCTCAATCAATAGAGAGACGAAGTCCAGCACCTCATTCCAGGTTAGCCTCTGTCCCAACCTGGCCGTGGTTTTTCTATGCAGCCATCGTCAATCTTGTAAAAATCTTGGGGTTTTCCCACTGGCACATTTGGCCGTGCCACACTGATTTGCGTTTCCATTACCAGTTTAACCGCGTCAAGGCGTACTGAACCGCACCCGAGATGGGCCTGCGCTGGAGGGGGGCCAAAGTGAGCCGGCATGACTCCAAGTGAGCCGCTGTGACGTTATGGGCTTTGTCATTTTATTTGATGCAATCCTTATCCTAGGGGGGCAGACAGAGAAACGGTCCGTTGGTGCGACACACCATATTAGGCCTAGGCTATTTTCAGCGCTTCTCTTAATTAGGCTACAGATTGTTTGCTTTTTTTGAAGAGTGGTCGGGCAGTGACAGAACAACCAGGAACTCATGCGGAGAGTGGACGTAGTTCAAGGCACAGAAACACATTTATTTTCTATTCAATATCTATTTATTGCATGAATAAGATTTTGCTTATGAAATTGTTTGTGTATTGGACACATTTTTGCCACTCTCGTATCTTTTCCAAAGCTGTAAATGTTCGACGCGTCCAAATGCTGCCAGCTCTGGGGGGTTGGGGGCGGCAGATGGGGGGTTGGGGGCGGCAGGATTCTGGTCTAGGCTGGGGGGTCTTTCCTCCTGGGTGTGGGTGGGGCAGCGGGATGGGCCCTAGGGGGCCGTGGGGCC
>JAODOY010029201.1:0-22679 GCA_025399855.1 Forbesichthys papilliferus | reverse complement strand
ACTTGTTTACCAAGTCGTCAGCGGAAAAAGTTAAGGCACTTCGTTTTCCCGACAGCACTTGGCAGGAGTGTGTGTTTGGGGAGGGGGGGGGGGAGATTGAGTCAGTGGGTAAAAGGGAAACTTTGGTAAGAAAGAAGGCAAAATGAAAAGCGTGTCTTTCAGTGTATTTTAAAGCGTGGTGGGTGAAGTGGGGGGAAGGGGGGGTCTTCTCTCGGTGCTTGTCACTACGCCCCCCACCCCAGCTTGTCATTAAAAAAAGCCCCCCATGGAGCGGCAGTGAGTCGTGACAGATGCCTGTCTGTCTGTGTGACACCCGCCCATCACCCACCTCTGCCCGCGGCCCCCTGGGTGCAGGTCCTCCAGCGCTGGGTGCAGTCTGGCGCTACAGACAGCTTCACCCTCAGTGTCTTGCTGCTGCTGGGGGAGTGGTTGACAGACGCATCCACCACCTCATAGATGGTGTGGAGCAGGCTGGTTATGTCCTGGGGAGATGGGGGCTGTCATGCTGCTCACTACATGATCACATGATATACTGTACATCAAATATGGAAAATCACGCTAAATACTGATATTTGGATGGATTCTTTTGGAATATATATAGAATGTAAGAAATAGCTTATAGCTTACAATGATCCCTCCTTCATTCATACATTAAAGAATATAAAACATACATATTTTTTATTTTATCTATCGGAGTCCTCGGGGGATCCTGACCAACCGTTTTGGTTGTAGCAGGCAACGTTTTAAAAGCTACTGTAATTATGCAATTATGCTCGTATTTAGCAGTACTTCACACTACAGTACATGTAGAGGCGCTCCTCTATGTACTGTAGTGTAAATGACATTACAAGGAGCATGTAGGTGAGTGTTACACACATCCTCTGATTTATTGTATGTGTGCTGACATCTGAGATCAGTAGTAAATCCATTCACTTTACACTGGCTGTGATTAGCAGCCAATCATTCAGACACTAGTGAGCAGTTGTCATGTTATCTCAGCTCAGTGCTAGGAGTCAAAGTGATCCGTCACAGTTCAGAGGAGAGTCATGTCTTGGAGGCAGACCTCACACCTGATGGAAGTCTTGTTCCAGGGAGCTCACAATATATTTACACTAACTCACACACACACACACACACAGTACTGTATGTTGTTTAACCATGTTGGTTTGTGAAGTGAGCATAACCATATGACACATACTTGTGTTTAACATGTACATACAGTCAAATACTTGCAAAAGAACACAGTTGGTTTGCTTCAAACAAATGCTTATTAAATGAACACAAAGTGATGCGGCCTATAGGGTCTGCCTGGTTATTTAACTGACTTTAAACAAAACATATGTCTCTCCTATCTTAGCAGAGCTGAATCATGACTAAATGTTTCTGGCTGCTCTCTTTCACCATAAAAGATATATAAACGAAATAAAATATCCAATAGCATCCTTGTATTGTGTGCTATTCTGATTCAGAACATACAGGAATCGTGGATTCCTGGGGGAACAGTTCCAGATACGTTTTTTTTTTTTTTAAAGACAGACAGACGTACTGTAAAAAACCTCCCGTGTCATTTTTGGTTTCCCTTCAGAGTGTATGCGTGTGAAGGAATAAGAAAGCAGCGTTTTATATTCCCTCCTCCGAGCCGCTACTTGCCGTCTCATGAGTGGCAGAGCCACGGGCGCTACCTAAAGAACGGCAGAGCGAACCACACAGGAGGAACGCACTGGAAACCACCAGGCATTGTGATGGCTGCCTCAGATGTGAGGCAGGCAGACGCGAGCCGCCGGGCGTCTTAGAGGACGGCAAATTCACAGACACAGTGGATTGTGCTTCACACAGTGAGACTAAGACAGATTTATAAATGACCCGTGGCACTGAAGCCAGGATAGTGTTGATGGTGAACTGGGGTTGGCAGCCAGAGAATGCCCAATACCCTGCTAATATTCGTAGTTTATGCGTTACCAGATGTAAAATCAATAATTCCATACACTTGCCACCTGCCTGCCTGCCTGCCTGCCTGCCTGTCTGTCTGTCAGCAACAACTCAATACTACACTGTAGCACACTGTCTCACCTCTCTGGTGACCTTGCCGTTGTTGTCAAAGTCGTACAGGGTGAAGGTCCACTCCTGTCTGTTGTCCTCCTCTACCGACACTGCGCACTCTACCTCCTGGAAGACAGCCATGTCTTGGTTCATGTGTGGATCTACATGTATGTTGTGTGTTCATGTGTGTGTATCTTGGCAAGTGTACTGGTCCCAGTGGAGAGTGTCTTACCTCAAACTGGAGCTGTTTGTGTGGAGACCGTCCTTCCTTCTCCTCCATACAGCTGCCTGTCTTCTCTGGAGGCAGGGCCACTGAAATAACAGTGTTATGGTGGGACATCAGGTGCAGTCATAACCTGGAGAACCTTTGCTAGCAGGTATAGTTCCCACCCTAACTACTAGACTATGCTGCTCCCAACAGTCGATACTTGTACAATTGCAATGACATACTTCTATTTACAATTTTTAATTCCCTTTTCTCCCAACTGTGGCTGAAATCTAATCAAATAATTGAGTTTACAATCAGATCAATGTTGTCAAGAGACTCCATTGATTATAGTGAAGACAAACAGGTAGTATAATATTTTGTATGTATGTTTTACACCTTAAAAATATCCCACAATGTTGGAATTGTTTGCTTTGATGAGAGATACGCTTCCTGGTTTGTGGGAATGTGGTCCATTATGAACCCCACCTCTAGAGTTATCAGTGATGAGCATCTGCCTGAACTATTTACACAGGTGATGGGCAATATTGTTGTGTGGGTAACAGCAGCTGATCATTATAGAGCCTACAGTATAGAAGAACCGTGATCTTGCAAAATTATTGCTACTGTACATTCAGAAAACATGGCAAAATTAACAATAAAGTCGACCTTCGTATCACAGGCTACAATATTCACAATATTTGAGTAGTAGGGTAGCAAAAAGTTATCATAGAGAAGCACGGATAAGCCACAAAAGATGCATTTGTAGCCTTGTTTATTCTATTTCCTTGGATGGCCATTTGTTGTGTGTGGCAAGTCCACCGCCCAATAGCCACGATGGAGACATTAAACGTCTGCTTATGCTGCCAACGGCCCGAGATACAGAGCTGGCTGCATCCTGCAGGCTCACACTCGCTCTCTCTCACACCCCTCCCCTCCAACACTTTGAAGTTCCATTCTCAAACCCTTTGGAAGAGGATCAGACCGTCTGTAAAACAGAATCACTAATTAATTAAGCCGAGTCAAATCTGAAACACTGTTTGTTGTGCTCGCCAAAGGAGCAGAGACAACAGCCCCATTCCTCTCCTCCTCATCCAATGCAGATCAAAGCAGACCTGTCCCATCCCTGGGTGGTGCCAAGGAAATGAAAGGCATCATCATCCCAGGGTGCTTTTCTTAACTTTCTGGAGAGGAGCGGTGTTAGAGATCCTGGATTATTGCGCGTGAACACAAACCTATCCTGTCGCAGGCTCAATATGCTCCGAGACGCTTAGCACGCGGCTAATGGAACACTGGGAGCCGTAACCACAATCTACCACATCTGACCACATCTTTCCCCCTAAGCCATCTCAGCGGACTAGGGATCTGAGGTGGGGCTATCAAGAGGGGGAAGAGGGGAGGGGGGCAAGGCCTGCAGCCTCCCTGCCAAGCTTGTTATAACACCACAGATACAGTACCACTTACAAGCATGGTCATGCATGCTACACACACACACACACAGGTCAGGACAACTCACCCACCTTACTGTAGTGAGGCTACAGGATTACATTAAACTGTGGCCCTGCCCTCCACGTACAGTCATGTGGCCAATGTTGAATACTTCAACACCACTCCAATATAATGGAAGATATTGTAACATTGTGACATTAAGACCACACACGTGGCACTGTAGCTCCCACTGTGTCTAATGTCACCTTAGACAGCATTGTGTGGTAAAGGTTGCTAGTGTGAATTAGTAAAACGCCTGGTGTTGTCAGGGATTGGAATATACTGCTCTCTCTAGTGCTGAGGTTCCTCTGAGGTGATCATCTACAGTTTGGTTTAGCGATCTGAAGATGTCCAGATGAAACAGCCAAAATAGCACATCTACGCATTTCTGATATGTCCTGGTTAAAAGATGTTCAAAAATACCTTTGAAAAATCCTATGTTGGCCCTTCTTCTTGCACGCTTGACACACTGGTGAAACATCCTAGAGAGACTTTCATCGTGGAGCCCTTCTTCTATACTTTGCTATTTTTGCAAGCAGTTCCTTTTTAATCCCCACAAAACTTTCTTTGGAAGTCCAAGCTGAAGCGCCACGGAAAGAAGGCTTTCAAGTGTGCCTGTCGCCCAGCTCTTGTTTCAACTCTCAGTTTTGTTTGATGGACTATTGGTGCATTTAGGGTTATTATTGTTCCTCCATTACATCCAGTCATTATTCTGGCCCCCATGTGCTCAAGGGAAGTGAATTTAAAGGTCTATAGGTGAAATGTTGACATTCTACAAGCGGAACATTCTAACAAACAATAAAATCACTTAATAAATAATAAGCTGTCAAGAGTACCATGGCCAAAGATGGGACATTTTTACTTCTCAAATCGCTTTACCATTTGTATAATTGCAGAAGCTACAGTAAGGGTTCTATGTTGTGAAAGTGTAGCTCATTGTTCCAGACCATGCTGCAACACGCAGCGGTTGAGTAGCTAGGTAGAATGATAGAGGGCGACGCATAACCTGGCCAGACACTTTCATCTTGGTCATGGCAAATGTACTAATGTTACAGCACGACTAAGTCTTAACATCTGTCTGGTCCTGAGGTCAACAAGGTTCACCCAAGCTGTGCTTCGCTCAAGTCAAATCTGTGTCAATGTCATGGAAGCAGACAGCTGGCAAGGTCACTGTCACATGCTTCTACATGTCAGCCTTGCTCAGTGAGGTTCTGAAATGGGGTCAACAAATGCCCAAGGTGTTCACAGCATGTGGACGTGAAGGCTGCAAAATACATCAAATTGTGGGGTTTTTTTCCTTCGGAAAAAAGTGCCAAAACAGTTTGTTCCATTAAAGAACACGTCCTGAGAATGTCTGTAAAGAATGCTGTGGTGCTAGCGTTTGCAGTCCTGTCACTTTGCTCGAGTATGCCTTGAGTATGTGTGATTCGAGAGTATGCTTTGCTTTTGACACATACTGTATGTGCACTCACAGAATCGTACTGAATTTCCACTTCAATCTATCAAAAGGCATCCACCAGACTAGTGGTGGTGGAGAGCATGGGGGAAGAATGGAGGGAGCAATGGAGATGGGACCTCAGAAGAGATGACGAGGAAGGCTGGGGGACCACTAGATGTTTTATGGAGGACTCAGGATGGTGGTTTCACAATGTGACATTATATGGAATCAAATAAACGTGCTTAAATGCCGTGTTTTCAAATCCTGTTTGTGTATTCTCTAAAAGATATGGTTCATAGTTTTAGACCCTCCTTGCATGTGAAAAAAGGCTTAGAACTAACTGTACTAAGACAAAAAGATGTCCATACAGATTCCTTCATGATTATTAAACCTTAGAATGGTGGTGTTTTCTGTACATCTCCACAGTTACAGACTATTTACCACATGAGAATCTACTAGTGTAACAACTGTACATTATGTACAGTATGTGTGTACTCTAGGTATGGGGCATATAAAAGCCTACCTTCTAAGCGGTACTGTTCATCACTGATTCCCTCAGCACAGGCTTCCTCCATAGAGTCCTAGAATATGAGAGAAAGAAGGACATGTCAGTGTTTCAGGCAATAGAGTGAAGCAATATAGTATTTTTATCACATGAAAACAAACAACTTGATTTGACAGTGCTCTGTGGTACACACAGCGACATGCCTGAAGCCAAATTACAGCGTTTAAAATATATACTGTATGTGTGTGCGTGCTTGTGAGCGCTTGTTCGTGTTCGAGTGTGTGCGTGAGCATGTGTGTGTGTGTGTGAACATGTGTGTGTGTGAGAGCGTGTGTGTGTGTGCGTGAGCGTGTGTGTGTATGTGAGCATGTGTGTGCAAAGAGCCTGACAACTGCACGCTGAGCCTAGACAGAAGCAAACGTCTAAGCGGGACAGTAATTGGAGGATTGAAAACTGGACGCATGACTGGAGCTCAAAATTGGGAGCTTGTGAAAGAAATCTCTGAATCGTCGCGCTGCTGTTCCTGCACCGGGTTCTGAGAAAGCAGAGCTGCTCCGGGACTATTTTTGTGGCGGCCGTACGCTCTGAGAGGGCGGGGCCGGGCTGCGTTCCATTCCAGACGGGGACATGTGATCCCAGAGCCTCACCACGGAACAGTTTGGCTCAGGTATTCATGTGCCACTCCAGACCAATAACCGTTACTCACTGGCTGACAAACACACGCGCACATGCATGCACACAAGCAGGCATCTGCCACAAACCCATACACAGGGCACACACACACACACACACACACACACACACACACATGCATGTTTATAGTACTAGATCGATTGCCCTAAACATTTAACACAAGACGTAGTCCTAAAGTATGTTTACAATGTAATAATATTGTAATGTAATGTTATGGACATAAAGGCAGGGTCAGTCAATCTCAAGAACACTGGCTAACTGAACTTGAATAAAAACAAAAACATCATCATCATCAATACCATAGGGTGCTCCCTCAGAAGCTTCGCCCACAAATGGAAATACATTGTAAATACATTAAGAAGGCGATTTTTTTTGTGAGTGGTATTCACCAAATTGTTTGCGTTCCTTCCTATTTATGCACTAGGGCTGTGTAGATGTACCGGATAGGGTTTTCAGCACACACAGAACGGTAAGCTTCAGTAGCAAACCGCCAGGAGATACAGTATGATGAATTTGACAAAAAGTGTGTATTAGTGAACAATTGCTAACTTTGCCGTATGTGTCTGTATGTGTGGCTGTATTCACATTGCAGTGAGTGTGTGGGTGTGTGTGTGGGGGGTGTTGCCCGGACAGTGGGAGAAAGGATTTCTGTCTAAGCCAGAGAGGTAGAAGGTCAATACTGGGTGTGGAGAGCTGCAAGGTGGGTGGGCTCTTGTGAGGAATCCCGACTCATACAGTGTGTACCTGGCTGGACATCCATTCATTTGTTCTGGATAGGTTAAGAGCAGTATTGTGGGTGACGCATTACGAAGATACACACACTATAAGCACATTACATTAGTCAGTAACACAGTAATGCAATGTTTCTGTTCTAGGTTCCGTAATCTCATTACAGGTACTAATGAAACGATGTTGTTACGTGCGTTGTCATATATGTTATTTAAATATTAAATAGAGGGGAAAATCATTAATCGTGCCTTTTCATGCACGCCTGCACAATAATCACAGATTATTAGAAGTGTTTCTTCTTTGGTGGTTTGGCTAGAGTTTGTAAACTACAGTCACAGTGCAGCCTCCATTGTGCTACCGTTATTGTTTACATGCGAACTGGAGTTATGGCTGACAGTGTATGCAAGATTATGAAATACTGCTGTCTGTGAGTAATTATTTATGTGTTATGTGTTGTGGACTCATGCGGACTAAATAGTTTACTGAATAAGATCATCTGGACATTTGCCGATGCAACAAGACCATTCTTGTTGGAATGTTCGGTTAATTAGTGGATTACAGAATGGTGTGTTGCATCAGTTCTGTATGGATTGATTGTAGGTGGGTGGTCTGACAGATTCCTTGATTGTACCCTCTGTTCTGTGGTTTGCATCAATGAAATCACATACATATGTAGCTAGCATAGTTAGCATAGCAGCAAATAAAAATATATTTGTAAAGATATAGCTACAGTGGAGTAATTGTCCAAGCTCTTCTGTTCTTTGTTTTTATAGTTGGGCTGGCCACGTTAGTGCATGTGTGTGTAGCCCACGGAGCATTTTTTTCTGGTGTGCTGGAGTGACATCTGGTGGCGAAAAGTCATATAGACTCACTTTTAAAATAGCAGTTGTGTGCACATTCTTAACACCCACAAACGGGAAGCGGTATCATTTTTAACAGGCAATTACGAGTGGTGTAACACATTAGAAGAGTAAGTAATGCATTATTTTTGTGAAATGTAACAACCTAAGTGTAAGACATTACTTATTTTTCTACTGAAACCACGAATGGGATAACAACACTCCCACAGAGTTGCTATAGCCAATAACATTAGCCTAACCCACATAAGTAAGAATACTGAGTAAGAGAACACCAAGGCGGCCCCTGTGAAGTTGAGAATAAAGCATAGTATTAGTGCAGGGAAGAGGGACCACACTGCCATAGATCCCAGAATGCACTGCATGTCTCTTGGCCCAGGCGTGGAGCCTATCTTCAGGTCAGGGAGAGTTGAGGCAGCGTCAGGTCACAGCAGGTCCCTTCAGGTTGCTAATATTTCAAAGGCTCCAGAGTACACTGCACTGCCTTGAGTCTGTGAAGCCAGATTGCCCTTAACTCACGTTGTAATATAAGCGGTTACCCGCCTCAGTGCCTTTGAGCAACAGCCCCCTTGTGTACACCTCTGCTCACAACTGACAGAAACAGAACTGAGTTATACATTAAGAGTGATAACGGCTCTCTCAATGTCTGCTGAAAGTAATTGGAAAGGTCTGCCACCGGTCTTTAGAGAGCTAGGCTTTACAGAGACTTTGACTTTGAATTAAAAAAAAAAATCAGCCCACATTCATCTGACTGGTACCAGGATTGCTCTGTGAACCCACTTCAACACACATTTTAGCTTCTTACACACACACACACACACACACACACACACACACACACACACACACACACACACACACACACACACACGTTAACACAGAGACACACAATCACGCAGATACAAAGAGTTGAGTGCATTTTGTTTTGTGAAAAATGACCCAGAATGATTCGGGGGTTAGCCAACAACAGGAGAAGAGCAGACGCAGGAATGTGCTAATTGGTTGTTGTCCATGGTGACGGATGGCAGCTGTATTATTAGTTTGAAGGGATTTCTTTGGGATGTGCTCTGGTTGCAAAACAAAACAACAACAAATGAGTTCAGTTTTAAAAACACATAAAACCTGACATAGCCCCCTTCCTTCTTCTATCAAATGTTTCTGACCACAACATGGCAGCATAACTGGAGAAAGCTTAAAGAGATCATAAAAAAATCGAATTGGCAGAAGGAAACACACTATATCACAATCTATGAATAATGCTTCTGCTTAGGCCGATGACTGGATGATTACTATTTGTGACATCTTTGTGTAAGGCATCTGTTCAATGTAAGGCCCATTCAGGCTATTTAAGTCTATTTGAATTACACAACAACATTTTTTACCAGTGGTATAAAAGTGGAAATGTCATGTCATAATAAAAGACAGTGTAGTAAAGCATTAGAACCTTAAATACTTCACTAATTCAAGGTCGTTTAAAAGTACAGCATGTTTTTCTAATACTATGAGGACCTACATGTTTCTCCACAACCAAAGGTCCAGATTTTAATATGATCTAGTTCAAAGCAACACACTGATAGGAGTGCAGAACATTTGTTTAAGGTTTATTACCAAATTATTAGAATTATTTCTTATTCCAAGAAAGCCCAACCCGATGGCTTAAGGAATAAATTCAGTGTCAATGACTTGATAACATTAGGTGGATTTTATTATTAGATTTTATTTGATTTATTCCTGTTATTACTGGACACTATTAACTAAAATGTTGCACACCACCAGAACAACATACAAAGGTGGTATAATAAATAGGGTGTTCCCCTTTAAATATCTATTTGTTCCCAGCAGCAAAACGCATTCATTTTTCTCACTTTGAGCTTTATTTCCCCCAAAGGAAACAATGAAAGCAGTTTCTTTGTCAAGCTGTGAGGGCCTTTTCTCTACAGAAAAAGAGGCTTTAATGGCTGCAGGACCTCTCAGGGTTGGACCCAGGCAGCATTGGTCCATTCAGGCTTGTGAGAAAGAGCTTAATCCCCTCACCCTCAATGGTGACTCTGGTGACACCAAGTGAAGCCTGGTGCCACTCCCTCTCTGCAGATCAATGAGGGCCTGATGTAGCAGCTCACTGCAGCTCACTGCTCTTTTCACAGTGCAGCTATCTAGCTGACACTCTTATCTGGACTGATTTACAATGAACGCATGATGAAAGAGTGTCTTGCTTAAAGGCACTTCAGCATGGTACCTCACTCTCACTGGAGAGGCCATTGTGGGGATCACATTTGTGACCTAAAAGGTTAAGAAACGGTCTCTTGACCCACGAGACCACCCTGCTTCCTCAGAAGACCTCCGCCTCCTCTATACTAGTAGAAAATGGTTCTGGTGCTTGGGTTCAGATGGGTTTTGAATATTGCGTAGAACCTGGTTCTTCAAGACAATTGAGCTGTAGTTAAGTGTATCATAAATCAGTACATAGCTATGTGAACGTATTCAGAGGCCACGGTGGGGGGAGCATATCCTATGCCAAACAGACATGCATGAGGATACATATTTCAGCATACTGGTTCAACCAGATTCCACTGGGTCTGGTATTTCCTTTCCAACAGCGATAACTTGCAGCAGCAATGTAGTACTAAAACTAGCACCTTATCTGTGCACAAGAAGACTGAGCACATCTAAAAGAGATGCAGTGTGTTAAATAGTGTTAAGATGTTTATGGCTTGTGCTACACACTGCTTAAAGGACCTTCAATTGAAGCCTTCTGCCGGAGCTGCAGGCTTTATGGTATCTGGAAAAGGATTTGGCACATAACCAACCCTCTTTCTCCAAACATTATTCCAGACACTATGCTTAATGTTGTGTGGAAACCAAAGTATAAAGTGTCAGCCAGGTGCTTAAGAGGACCGTACAGTATATCCCCTGTGTGTTTTGTTCAACCCCCTTCACTGTTGCTAGGCTAAACATATTATACATCCAAGATGTACCCTCAGACACATTGTATTGTACTGTCTCCAGAGTTGAGGAGACACAGAAATGAAGGTCACTGCAGTGACCTTCTGATATATCATCTTGCAGACCAGGAATTAGCCTCTATACACCACAACCGCTTGAGTGACATGTCAAAAAAAAGAGTCATGTGTTGATGTGACTTCTACCAGTGAAGGGTAAGGACAAGAGAGAGCAAAGGTTGAAGGTGCCTGTGTTGAGCTTAGCATGTTGGGCATAAAGTTACCTCCTCACCCTTTGCATAGTCTTCACAGAACGACTGGACTGTCTATTTGTGTTCGTATAAGTTTGCACTCTATTTCAGAGCAATAGGGTACATTACAGTGCAAGTAGTGTGTGTTAGCGTGCGACTGTGGGAAAGTCCCACATGGCCATTTAGCCTCGATGATGTCTGCCTCCACGCCACACAGACGGACAGTTTACGTAGCTGATGACAGCTTCCCTTGAACGCGTGCCAAGAATGAGTGGAGGCAGGTCTCTGGAGCAGCGCTGACGTTGCTGGCACCGCAGCACTTTAGGAAAAGTCACATTATAGATGTGGCAAGGGGCCCCAGCACTGAAGACACCTTCAGGTCTATGACATCCAGAGCATGGGCTGGCAACGGGAAGCAGGACTACGCAGGGAGAGAGGTGGGATCTGTGCTAGGGCCTCAGTAGAACGCTAGAATCCCCTGGGTTACAGGTTGAAGCTGTGTGGTATGGCTCTATGGTGAAGCTCTACGGTGACGCTCTATGGTGAAGCTCTATGGTGAGGCTGTGAAGCTGTGTGGTGAAGCTGTATGGTGAGGCTGTATGGTGAGGCTGTATGGTGAGGCTGTATGGTGAGGCTGTATGGTGAGGCTGTATGGTGAGGCTTTATAGTGAGGCTGTGTGGTGAGGCGGTGTGGTTAGCTGTGTGGTTAGCTGTGTGGTGAGACTATATGGTGAGGCTGTATGGTGAGGCTGTATGGTGAGGCTGTATGGTGAGGCTGTATGGTGAGGCTGTATGGTGGGGCTGTATAGTGAGGCTGTATGGTGAGGCTATATAGTGGGGCTGTATAGTGGGGCTGTATAGTGAGGCTGTATGGTGAGGCTGTATGGTGAGGCTGTATGGTGAGGCTGTATGGTGAGGCTGTATAGTGAGGCTGTATGGTGAGGCTGTATGGTGAGGCTGTATAGTGAGGCTGTATGGTGAGGCTGTATAGTGAGGCTGTCTGGTGAGGCTGTATGGTGAGGCTGTGTGGTGAGGCTGTATGGTGAGGCTGTATAGTGAGGCTGTATGGTGTGACTACTGTGCATTGAAGTGTTTGGTGGGTTGTGGATCAAATGTTTGAGATGTGACCAAATGAGCTGTTAACAACATAATTTGCCGCATTGCACAAAAACAGTGTCAATGTTGCAAACGGATCACAAGTAAAACAGGCTTTCTTCAAGCCATGCACAAAACTGCCCTCAGTAAACTTGGCTCAAGAGTACCCTATTATTGTGTAGAGGGGGAAGACAATAATAGGTAGAAACTGCAGGGTACTGAGGTGATGGATGAGGAGGGGGACATTTGGGAGACCTTGGTGGTGTGATAGCGGCAGTAGCCAAGGGCAGAATAAAGTTCTAAGGATATTTTCATGTCCCTCATAGGTACAAAGAGCTCATGTTGCACCAGTAGATGTCTCTGTGTGTACTGTGAAACAATGTCGGTAGTCTGTTCACACCAAATTCACTGGAATATCTGCTGATTTAACAGTTTGCATGAGCAGAAATGGAATGGTTTATGGAAGCATTATGAAGAATATCCAGTCCTGTCAAGTCCAGCCTAGAGCATTTCTAAAGCTCTGGTGCTTCCAGTGACCTCAATGTTGAAAGCCAAGAAGTAAAACAACAAAAAACAGCTTAGGAGCTGCAAATTAGCTTAACGGTGTAGTGTTACTCACACAAGACCTCTGGATAGGAAGTACCCCTCCCCCGCCACCCCCAAAAACGTAAACTGAGACACTCAGGAGACAGTTTCAAAGCGCCGCGGAGCGCAACACCAAAATCTCGAGCACAGTTTATCTGGAGGGAGCAGGATTAGAGTTCACGGAGTGCTGACCCATCAATGTGTGGGTAAAAAATATGAAATAAAGTAGTCTGTCACTGGCTAGACATGAGCCCAGAACCTGGCTTACTGTCACCCTTCCTTCAGCTCCTGGAGATATAGCACTGCCATTAAACAGCCCCCTTCAGAGCAGCACTCTGCAGTAAAACATGAGGCCTTGAGACCAAGCCAAGACTGAGTGAAGGTGTTGATGTGATGGAGTGAAGAGGGATATGCCTCGGAGAGGCTTCAAAGGAGATCGCTTTGCACACATGACATTAAGATCTCAGATAATCATGCAGCGTAGCAAAGCTGTCGTGAGATGGCCACACTTTAAGAAGAGGAGGGGGGAGGGGGGTGCATTTAGGGGCTGATCATCTGTACAGCTGCAGATGGATGCCAAGCTATGCCAATATATAGGTATACGTATGTCTCTCTATCCAAATTAGACAGGGTTGTGTTGTACAAAGGGACTAGGGTCTCTCTCATCATGATATCCTGAGGTGATTTGGTGTCCTCCATTGGAATATAAAGAGTGCTTATAGGTTGTCTGGACAGTGTTAAAACGTACAGTGTATGAATGCAAAAAGAACGAGGTTGAAAGCAGTCAGCTTTGCTAAAGTCATATTCTCTGCTGTGTTTTACAACACCTTTCCAGAGGTTAATGGTTGTAAACCTTGGATATTCAAACATAATAAAAAACATCAAGGCACAATTTTGGTTGCCTCATCGTACAATAGACTTTAATATTTAGCATTTTGACCCATGGGGTTGATAAAACCCCAATATGAACTGTATGTCAACAATGGATGAAAGCAACCAGCAGGCAAGAGGTCACTCTAAATCATCTGGATAAGAACCAAGAGGTCGCTATTCTGAGGTCCCGGAGGGGGGTATGAGGGCCACCTTGTGGACACACACATTCACACACACACACCTCTCTTCATGCACCCCAGGAAGTGAATTATAGTCGTGGACAGGCTGCAGGAAGTCACTGTGATGTGTGTTTAGGCAGCAGCAACAACACATGCCAGAGGCTTATAGTTTATATGACAGGTTAAAGACGCTCTCTCTCTCTCTCTCACACACACACACACACACAAAGATCATATAAAGGCTAAAAAGCTTAAATTAAATGTGATCTAGTATCAATGTGGTGCACAGTATGCCCATTGTGTTATTTATGTTAGAGTAAAACTGGCTTTTTAAAAATGTGGAGGCCCATGCGCTGATTTTTAATCGGTGTGATATGTATCTGTGATTTATAAATATACACGTCTTTTTACACCCCCACCAGAGTGGCCTAACACATGCTAAGTCTTGCTGATATGTGCTGTATATGCACAGTATGTCTAAACGTGTAGCTTTGCACGCACGTGTGCCGCAGCCAACAGTCTGTCTCTCAAAGTGGGATTGCAAACATTGCAGGTCACATTACCTCACTGACATCAAAGGCGATGTGGAATATTAGCAGAGATTTACGGCCTTCGTCTAGGAGCTTCAGATACAAGCCGCCTCCTCCTTCCACGTCCTTTGTGTTTCATGTGTGGAGTTGGCCGATGCTTTAATGAGCCATTTACAAATCTTTAACACCTGCAAAGATAAGCTTTTACAACACCACCAGCCCCTCGGGCATTCAACCATGCTTGTTTCCCAGGGCTCCACTCTGAAAAATATGTAACCAGAGCAATTACAATTTATCATCAGGTTGTTTATCAAAGCCTTCTCTCAGATGAAAGAAGGGGATCAGGAAGATGCAAATTGTAGATCAAGGGTCGGAGAAATAATATAAATTAATTTCAACTGACTTAATCTCTTCTTAAACTCAAATTCGACCATACACTTATACCAAATACAAACTGTTGCAACATCTGCAGCAGCTGGCATGTATCCGAGGATAACCTGCATGCAGTACACACAGTCATGTATGCTTAGGCCTGCCGTCCATGAATACATTCTCCCTGCCTGAGCCCATGAAGCCCTGCTGGGGCTGGCCCAAGAGGGGGGTGGGGGTTGGTGGGTGGTGGAGAAGGCCCGTCTCTTGGCATTGCTTTACAGGTGGCTCCTTCAGCCAAGAGCAACAAATCACAACTCTATGGCCCCTTTGAATTCAAAACAGAGCTATATATGCAAAATGACACACCTCATCTCCATGGGCCTGTGAGGGTAATGCAGCATAAGTAGGGCCCTGCTTTTAAAAGGGAACTAGAGGGCTCTGGAACATTTCACTCTCGGACAATAGTACTAGGTGCAGCATGGATGCTGTGTGTGTGTGTGTGTGTGTGTGTGTGTGTGTGCGTGTGTGTGCGTGCTGTAATGCCGTTTCATTAGCTAGAGTATCGTCAGAGTGCAGACAGTGCTATAGAGGCCTGGTTGACTTCAGGCGTCTGTCTGAAGTGCTGCAGGCCAGGCCCTGGAGGGACGAGGCTTCAGACAGCACGTCTCCCAGCATGGCACTTAAGCCTCTCACCACAGACAAATGACAAGACGACCCACTAGTCTTGGTCTCAAGGGGTTCATTCCCAAACACTTCCTTGACACAAACACCAAAGCACCCCAGGGACACTCATTTTAAATCATAATTTTGCAAACATAAGGCACTTTCGCACCAAACACTTCTATGATCTTAGTTCGACCCACAGGTGAGAACTACACACCGCAAACCTTTTTTTTCCGCTTGCATTCCTCCCGCTGGGAGGAGATGAAGTGACGTGAGACGACTGCTGGTATCTGAAAGCTACAACCACCATGGAAGATGTTATCGGCGCTATGCGTTTGTGTGTAGTGAGTTTATGTTGAGCTGGAGATGTTCTCTGTTCCTGCAACGCTGACACACAAAAAGAAGGCACTTTCTCCAGCAGTTCTAAGAACTACAAAAAAGTTTCTCCGGTGTGAAAGTTCCTATTCGATTAATTGTTAGCTACTTATTCTTGCTTAAGCCAATGGGCAATCTGTATTTATTTTTCATGGACAAGTGTTATGTTAGGGATATTATACATAGGCTACATGAAAACAATACAAATATATAAGGACACAGAATACAAGCAATAGCATAGTGATTTGATACCATGGCAACAGGCCGTTAGAATTAGAAGTGAAAGCATGTGTTGCAGTGTAACTGTAGTCAGTGACATCCACACCGCGACAGTGCCAGCACCGTCTTCTTCACCTTGCTGCTAAACCATTTGCTGAGCCTCGTCACTGCGGACAGCCAGGCTGCATGGCGTTTGTCTCTACAGTTGGGAAGCTGGGCCGCATCGACATGTTCATCTCAGCCCAGACTGAGACACACACACACACACACACACCTAGGCTGGTATTCTGCCAGCCACAAGTCACCACCTCTGCACACCTATCACATGTGACCTTCTTGAGTGTGTGGATTGAAATTCTTTGTAATTACAGACAACCTTTCAACTCTAAACATGGCTGCAGAAATAAATAGAGACTTTGACTACTGTATACAAGCTGGCTGGTGCCAGTGGCCGGTTTCTATTTATAGCCAGTTAGAATTAGTGGCTTGTATCACTCTGCTTATCATAAATACGAATACACAATGGCATACCTACTCATACTTCCACTTAGCTAAAAAATAAACTATAGCTGCTACACACACACACACACACACACACACACACACACACATTCAAATCAACCACAATAACACTCCAGCTACTATCAAACTCATAATGCTGCCAATGAACACACCACCCCATTGGTTTAAAGCAGAATGTGTAGAGGCACTAACCTGACATGTCGGTTAGACACATCCATTTGGGGAGCGGTCCATTGAAAATTGTTTTAAAAAGGCAGGCGCAAAAAATATATATAAATTTGGCAGGCATTGGATGAACCTGTGACCCAGCATAGCCTGTTGTTGTTATTCACTCTTACAGTAAAACGTTGTGAGAATAGTGGAAACATATTTTCTATTAAGAAAAGCATTTGCTCTTCTAATACATTCTAATAAAATGCTAGATTTTATCACCTACGTTATTGTTTCAAGTAGCCTTTATCACACCTACCCATGCCTGTAGCTAACAGCACGACGCTGATTGGCCACACCCTACGTTTACCGGCCTGAAACACGAGTAAGAAAATGTGCAATTTGCATGCATATCATATTCACCACATATGTTGTCTTAATTCATAAATAAAGTAGGCTAGGTTTATTTAGAGACTGTTAATACATCTCTCTTTTGGTCATCTACTTGGATTGTTTACTGTTCTGTTCTCATGGTTACCTCAAAACCAGATGCATCGCTTCTGTGAGCACAGTTTATTTTCCTTTCACATGAGAGGCGGGCAGGACAGAGAATGGGATGCCAATTCCCATGTTAAAAGCCTTCTACCATGTCAGATTGTCCTACTACTAAAACATTATAGTTTTGGATTATAATTAATATCGCCAGATTACCTTAAAAATAATAATAAAAATAGCCAAATGAGAGAGAAAGAAATGACCACAGTATTAGCTGCGCTGCCGACAGTTTGCTAAATCAATGCCGGGAAATTACGGTAGGCGTTCTAAGGAGCAGGTAGAGGTTAGCCATCTTGCTCAAGGACACTTATGGGCAGGCTGGGCAGTTGGGTATTAACCTACAACACTTTGACTGGGAGTCCACCGTGCTGACCCCTAGACAGGCCTGCCATTAAGAAACAGACAGAGAACACAAATAGTCCTTCCTGAGCTACAAAAAACACAAATACTATGTTTCTTCATTCCAGTGGACTACATGCAGAAAGCCTGCAGTTACTTATCACTTCCTAACACACAAGAGGTGCTCTCTGGTCAAGGAGAGTAATTGTTCCAACAGGAGAAATGGGGGGGAGGCTGTGATTTAGTGTTAAAAGGCACAGCAAATGGCCCTTGTGGGGATGCAGAGGTCTGCATGCTGAGGTCCTCTATGGGTTAAAGCACCTGTGTATTATAATAAACACACTTGGGGAGGACATTCTTCCTTTCAGCTGTGCTCCTCCTCTGTTTGGCCTTCCCCTTTACCAATAACATCCCCTAACAGACCATTCAGACCTCCTCCAGCCCGGCGCCATGCGATGAGCCCTGGTCCCAATGTCTGGGAAGGCACAATGCTCTGTTTACCTAAGCCTACTTCCTCTATTCTGTGGGCCTCAGGTGGCCTTAGGCTTTTCTAACAGAATAAGGATAAATATGTTGGCCAGGCTAAGGGAAGCTGTGGAGCCCATCATGATGTATCCCTGTCTGTGTGTGTGTGTGTGTGTGTGTGTGTGTGTGTGTGTGTGTGTGTGTGTGAAAAACAAACACGGTGAATGTAAGAAATGCATGCTGGGATTCTACGCCTGTTAGCGCTGATAAACAGATCCATAGTGAACGCGTGAGTGCGTATGTGCGTGCAAACACACGCGCTCTCGTGAGAGGACGGTAGTCGCTTTATGCAGATGTTGATCTCGTCCTATTTACAAAAACACTTTGCACAGTCAGTCAAATTATTCAGTGCTTACTATGCGGGCCAAAGCAGCAGCCCGCGGGGGAACCTGATAAACAAACAGGAGAGAATTATTCAGGGTTTAAATGCTTAAACACCCACTCCAGCAGAGCCTTTTAAGTGGCTGATTAGAACAGGCACACTGATGGAAGGCTTTAGAGAGCCCAGAGCCGACGCATCACAGTGGCTCTCCCATCCTCGCTGGTACAAGCCTGGCCTGTAGGTATACCCGGCTAGAGAACTGCTTGATAACCTTCACACACGATGTAAACACTAGGGAGGTCGAAGCGTTGACCAACTCCCAACCAGCGGTTAAAAAGTTCCATCTTGCTACGAGCATAAAGCAAATGCAATGTACAAACGTATGCCAATTGAAAAGGAAACATCCTACTCAAACAACCTCAAAGCATACATAGGATCCTTAAAAACACGCTCCAGAGCATGTCATGTCATAGCATGTAAACACTTTGAGACGACAGCAGGCTATCCATTGCTACGCAGTGAGCAGATATGGAAGAAACAAAGCACGCGTCTCAGATGCTAATCCTCTGGGATTCAGAGCGCATTCCCTTAAACACCTTTGATCTCTGGCGTGCATCCGGACAGGCAATTCCAGACATACCCTCATGTGCCCAGTGCACACACATGCACATACACACACACTTACACACACACTGCCACCAATCGCCCGTAATGGTTCATGTCTCATACCTAAAATGCACAAAGCACTATTTTTATCCCTGCATACGCGGGACAACTGCAAAAACATGTCAACCGCATGTCACCCTTTGCGGTATCAATTACTTACTTACTATTATAATGTGATCATGGGTAATAGTGATATTATTTAACCTTAATTTTTCCAGACACGTTGTGTAATGTCTGGTGCTCTTATCTTAATCAATTGTCTTTTTATTTGTCCTTTGCTTATCTTATTTGTAAAGCACTTTGAACTGCTGCCAAGTATGAAATACGGTACATAAATAAAGCTGCCTTGCCTTGGTGGCATGGACGACCAAACGCCCTGGGATCTAACATGCACTGTTCCAGTTACCACGGTTCAGAACGCTCACTGAACATATTGGAGAAATTGTGGAATCAAGCTCAAGACTATTCGTCCATTTTTATCTCCAGTAAGTATGCATAATGGCTTCAGTGAGCCGTAGCTTTTCAGAACTGCTGAGAACACGATCAAGTGTCTTCATGCTACATCCTTACCTCTCTATTATCAGGCCTACACAGAACCCATTCCCAGAAGGCAACTTTGACAACAATTACCCACTTTGTATTGTACCCCTGCCTTTGGTTTATCAGTGACACACAACACCGGATGTAAAAACACAATGCCAGCCGCGTCTCCACGAACCTCCCTGTCCCCCGGCGACGCTGACGTCAGCGCACTTCCTGCACATCTTCCCATGGGAAAAAGAGAAACCACAGAGCCCCTCTGTAGCCAGGTGCTAAGCCCCTTCAGGCCCCCCCAGCACCCCACCCCCAAAACGCTTTTCTTTTCTCTTAGTGTGGCTCCAAACTTCTCTCCCAGCCTCTTCAAAGGGACTGTCCCAGGGGAGTTCAGATGGGGCAGCACTCTGTGGGAGAGGGGCAGCCAACGCACGCACTCACACACATAGGCACTCTCACCACACAAACATGCACACACACACACACACACACACACACCTCTCACTTTTTCAGAGCAGTTCTCATGGAAACTAGCTCACCATACCCTACTAAATTGTTTAACAGTGCCACCAGAACCCCAATCCGTCTTCCATGCTGCTTACGTTTTGCAACGCAAGTGTGCACGTACTTGCACAGACTATGTGAGCGCAGCGGAGTGTGGAGGAATGTAAGCATGTCAGCGTTGAGGCGTGGAAGGAAGGAGCACGCGCACACACACACACACACACTCTTGGAGTTTCAAACCAAAACAACGTTTTTCAACACCACGGGTGATTTCACACATAAACTGCGGAGCGTACCTTTAAACTTGTACTAAAAGCCAAAGAGCTGCACATGAAAACTGCTTCTGTCGTCTGCAGATACTTCAGATGTGGCTTCATTGCGAGGAGGGTGCGTTTGAAAGATGCGTTCAGCATCCAGGGGAGGGCAGAGACAGCATTAAGACTCCATGTCTCTTATCTTTGTCAGAGGCCGGGGGAATGTGTTTAAAAGCTAGGCCTGCTTCCAACACACACAACACCACCACAACACACATATCAGAGAGCTGGCAACCCACTGTGATACAAGGGGCTCTGGGGGCTGAGGTCCCACTATAATTTGCGTTTTAAGATGCACTCTGTCGTCAGATGTAACTCGGCTTTGTGTCTAGTATTCGTTTGGGGTTAGATGGAGGCGCATTGGAAACAATTAGGAAGAGGAGCCTGTGGGGGTGGAGGCAGGGTGGGCTTGGAGGGGAGCGTGCTGCTTCTCCTAGCCAGAGAGCAGGGCCTGGGGTGAGGGGAAGGGTCGTGGGTGTCACAGTAAACACCTCCCTACGTGACCCATTTCACATCTACCACCGCAGCCAGCACTGGGCCGCTGCCGTGGAAATGCTATAGGGACAGATGGAGCCCAGGAGACAGGCCGCGCTGGAGGAGGGGAGAGACCACCGCTATAGAGATTGACCATCCATCTTCACCTTTTGTTTTGACGTCCGTCCTGAGAGTGATGAGGGCCACAATCCACAGACCATCCGTTTGGAAACGTACCGCCAGCCAGGATTGACTTGTGGGCCTGGCAGACAAACTAGCCCACAGAATCCTTTGGCACTCTCAGCACATGCTAGGCTCCCACAGGAGTATGGCGTGAGGTTCACTGGCTAGGTGTGGACACCGTGCGGTACACTGGAGAGAAAGGACGGTGTGGATCTTCTCACCCAACCCCCTGTCCACACCACTCACTGTAAACCGAGCTCACATGGAATGTTCTAGTAAAAGTACAGCAGTACTGGCTACTCTAGTGATTCATTGCGAGCTGTAAACTGCGACCAATCGTTGCATTGTAATTTTCCCATATAATCTTTCTCCACTCATGCTGGCAATGGCATTAGTCAAAACGCCTTCTAATGGAACGCCTCCAGGAGACATTCTCTCAGATGAGGAACATTTTCATTATTGAAAAAACACTGCATCAAAAGCATTCCGATGTTAGACAGCCTGCTGTTGACACCCAGATGCACATTCTCCTGGACAACTCATGGACAAGACAATACATAACACTCTCACCAGGTATCCCATTCAACACAGACAGACCTTAAGGCTAAGGGGGTTGACTTGTATAACACTGAGGACAAACCACACAGCTTTTATGAGAGAATTTGTGAAATAAGACCTGGATGCTTTCACAAACAACACTTGATTTGGTGGGTTGCAATGGAGGATTGTTCCATTTTAAGCCATTTTCACACATTGTTCCTGGGAAAATACCTGCATGACCGAGCAGGCACACATAGTTATTTTCTCTATATAGACATACAGCTCCATCCAGGGACATTTACCTCTTGCGCCTGTTCATACATGCCGTGGTTAATACCAGCATAGTACAATAGCCTGGACAGTCTAGCAGAGGGCGATAGCTAATGCAACACTTTATGCATGCTGCCAAGCACCTTAAATACTTCTTCAGGAGACTTAAGTTTACAACTCAACAATCTCAGAATTATGACTTTAAAATTAGAACTCTAAAACATTTTTCACATGTGGCCCTAATCATTTTCCATAGTGTTCTAACCAAGCATAGCCTAATAAAAATATATAAAAATGGCAGCAAATCATTGTTCATGGGAAACGTTAGTAGTTCTACATTGTCTAGCAAAACAAGTAAACCTGCTTAACTGAAGATGAGTGTAAAGTTGTAGACTAATGTTCAAGGCAAATAAAATGTGTATTTGTATCTGTTAAATACAGTCTTGCTCATTCTATGTGAACACTTCTTGCGTCAGAATGAAGTGCTTGTCCGTGCATTAGTTCTGCTTTCATTCACATCTCAGCCATACTGACATTTTCTATGGAATGTTACTGTAGGTCGCAAGGTGGGAAATTAGGGGAGCAAATAAACAGGTTTACCCATTACCCCATGCAGGAACGGTCCCTGTAAAATGCAGGGTTAATCGGCATGTGTGAAAAGGGCTTTACTGGATCAGTTCTTAAATGGTTTTCATCTTACCTGTCTGGTAGAAGTTTTAGTGTTTTTACTAATCAGACCATGTCT
>JAODOY010029190.1:0-22682 GCA_025399855.1 Forbesichthys papilliferus | reverse complement strand
ATATATATAATGCTAATGTGATAAAATATATAGACACACAAAGTTATCTTACACACAAATATAATATAACAATATAAAATAGAGTTTGAAGAATATGCTTTAGAGATTATGAGACCCACAGTTAGCAATGAAAACACCAAGAAGCAGCCGATTGACCTTCTACATTTCTCAAATGTATTCTACAGTTTATTATATGAGGGAGCAGAAATACCTCTTCATTCACATGCAATAGGTTTGCATGCCAACATCAGACTTTTTAGAGCCATGCTGCATCAGAAAGATATGGATACACCTTTGAGGATATGGATCTATCTCCAAGCACACAGAGCAGGAGTGAGAAGAAAAGGGTGTGTGTATATATATATATATATATATCCTATAAGCTTGACTGAAAGGCTTGAATTTTAGAGCAGTTCCAAACACACTTTAAGAGAGTGCCAAATACAGATACGCCGATTCAAATATTTCCAGCAAGCTGCACTTATTCTTAGGTTTACTTAATCGAGTTTAGTGGCTTTACAAATCAAGCATCATGCTAGCCTGTAGACACTAGAGCTCAAAGTGGCTTGCCAGAAGTCTATAACATTATGCCCTATACAATTAAAGTCCAATAAAAATTAAATTAAGTGCTTCTTTTGGACAAAGCAGTATGGTCATTTGAATCATCACAATACCTGCTTCAATGTGCAATGGTGGACTAGCAAAGGTAGAGTCTAGATAGCCATGCTTATAAGTCTCTCTATCAAAATCTTGCAAATTATATTTTCAATCTTCAAAAGCAGATTCCTTGTCCTCCGGTCATACTGAGAAATCTTGTAAATTATTAAACCCACTTAACAGCTCATTCATATGCAGTGCCGCTTTAGTTTTATTCTAAAATATTTTAGAATCAAGTTTTGGACACTTGGCCTGCATGCACTGGTGCACTGAACAGGAATAAATTATAACACTACATTGTTAAGTCAAAATCAATCCCTATTTTATATATAGTACACCATTTAATACATTTTAACTAAGTGTTTGCCACAGTAATGCACCCCAATATAATGGAAGGCTACCTACTAGCATATTTTTTTATCTACTGCAAGATTACTGAAAACGAATGAAAATATTGCAACCACATATACTACTCTCTATTGACGGACATAAATGTAAAGCATGAGGACATTATATTTAAATTGTATTCTTGTGATTTGATGTCTAAATCCAAGAACTGGCACAGGTTGGACCTGGTATATGTGCCATGGTCCTTGTTTACAGGTCAGCACTAAGAAGCCCCAAAGTGTAATATACAGTATAACCTTTGCAGTCAATGCATGTTGTGTATTTACTCTACCCCGTACATGCTACGAACACTGATGGGCTGTCAGGCCGACCGGCTGACAGCCTGACAGGCATGGTACAGTTCAAAACAATATGTTCCCAGTCCACATCATTTTAATAATAACATTGGCATTCAAGGAAATAGTAGACACCTGTGGTTTGTTAAAAACAGTGATTGGCAATTTTCCCAACCACCCATCACGCAACGCTGGGCTGTATGTCCAATGCAGCAATTCAGGAATAACAAACCCAAAGATGGATGGAATATGAAATAAGGAGCAGACTGATGACACATAGCGAGATGTGGGAAGATTGAATTGGTAAAGAGAGCGATGTTTAGGAGGTGGAGTGGTAGGAAAATAAACAGCGCATTTACACCTCTTCAACATCCTGCTAGCAGTCTTACATCTTACACTCCAACCCCCCCACCCCCCCCGAATTTAATTACTATGTAGTTTCTAGGAAATTAGCTTTATATACAGTAATATTTCAGTGTCTTATAGATTTCACTGGCTTTTGGAGACTTAATTAAAAACAAACCGGCCCACCGGGAATTCTCGGTGTTGCCGATTAGCCAATCTGGGCTTGTGTGGGGGTGCAGTGGAGGAGTGAACCTGTACAGTATGTTAACTTATTGATTACAATGCATTTTATATACAGTACACTACAGTACACCTCCTTGTGTCCGCTCAGTATTAAACAAGAACACATACAATTTAACAAGAAATTCTTTCTTCAATGATTATAAAACATGTATTTTATAATGCCATACCTACAACACTACATTAGTTATTTTATTCATGGTTGATCAGTTATAATGAGCCACGATACAGTATAATAAAGACAACATGGGCGCATTATTAAAATTTGCAGTCTTTTATGGGAAGGCGGGGTCAACGGTTTGTGCATGTACGCTAAAATACACGTTTATTGGGATGTATGAAGGGAAGATGCGCAGGACCTGGTTTCATACACTTGAATGTTTTTGTGCGTACGCACTTTTCTAGTTTTGTGAGTACGCCATATTTTAGTATGAAAGCTGCACAATTGTTGATACATGAGGTCCCTGGTGTTGTATAAATCACTGAAGGTTTTTAGTGTGTACTACAGGCATCAGTGACAAAGGTGTCGTGTGTGTTTTCCTCCATCCACTCATGCACTAGGCATGGGTGCTGGTGACCTCTAGAGGTGAATCCAGGTGAAGCATCAGTCCAGTATATGTGACCTGGTGGTGTTGTGTTGCAGGTGCAGACCACCACCATGTGTATCTCAGTCAGCCTGAGTGGCTCAGTGGTTCTGGGCTGTCTCTTTGCCCCGAAGGTCCACATCATCCTGTTCCAGCCCCAGAAGAACGTCTGCACCTTACGGGTGGCAACCACCCGCTTCAGTGTGACCACCGGCCCGGGCTCCAGCTTCTCACAAGGTATCTGCTAGCCATGTATTGCTTGATATCACCGGACTGTGTTGCTTTTGTTCTGAATACATTGACACGGTGGCGTAATTAGAATTGTATGGATTATAATTGTATGGGTCTTGTGTGGAGGATTTGTCATCTCATCTGTAAACGCGTGGATACTATAGCTAAATGATACTAAAGCTAAAATACACAGCCATGTGATTTTATGCCAGTTTCTCTATTTGATCTTTTTTAACCTTAACGTCCAGTCAGAAGTCCATGTGACCCTGGTGGCCATTTTTGCATTGACATCGTTTTGTGTTGTTTCCATACAGAGCCCCATTGACTTGCTGCACTTTAAGACATTTTGGATAGAGGTCTCTAACAAATGTAGCCTGTGTCATTACTAGTATTGCATTATATTCATAGGGGTCCTTTTTAAAAATATGGTAAATTTATAATTTGCAGCATCGGCCTCCAACGTAGTTCCGACAGTGTGCAACGGACGAGAAGTGGTGGATTCTACAACCTCGTCCTTGTGAACATTGAAGTGAGGACTGGGCTCCTTTGCCAGGCATTGTAAACACATTTGTAATCTCTAGTGCAGAAGCAGCTGTTTCAGATAGAGGTCACATTGCTTTTGATGTCCTCAAAGTGCTGTGAGTACATTGTTCAGATTCTTCATTTTGTTCTTTGACTAGTAACGGTTTAAAACGAGACGCCAAAAAACTTCCATATTAGCTCTTCTTTTATTAATAAAGAGTCTACTTGCAACATGGAGTTATTATATAGTAAACCTGTTTAATGTAATATTATACAAGATGTTTTTAATGTAGGTTTTTGTGAATTAGTTTTGTGCTTTTATTGTAATTTATGTAAATAAAATGTGTTTTTTATTAACATCTAAAATTATCCAAGGTCTGACTATTCTTTCACACAAGATAATAAATTCCAATCAAGCATATACAAACATTTTTCTATGCTTTTTTAAGATAACAAACATTTTAGTAGTAAAATAATGAATGACACAATAACAGTAATATACTAGCTTATGGTACACAGTTGTAGGGCATACACAACAGTCAAGAGTTGACTGGATTCACAAGCAGCGCTTTGTGGAAAATGTGGCTCTATTTATGATTCAACGCTGCCATCTTGTGACTGTTTAACACTTGGTAGAAATACATGTAGCCTTCAGTACATATCCTAATAATAATAATAAGTAATATCATAATTAAAGATTTAAATCAAGTATTTTTACATCATCAGATCCAGTGTTAACTGTGACAATATGTGGTATGGATGCATTGTCCAGGTCTCCAGCTTCTTGCTCACATCACTGAATTAATTTACCAGTGTAAAAACCACTTGATCTTTAGCTGAATCGTTATGCCTATAGGCTAGTATCTACATCCTAGGCATATTTGCTTGCCCAACATGTCATTTCATATAAATGCATTAAAACCATGAGAGTAGCCTACATAGTGCAGCTCGCTGTTAATCTGAATTATCATATTATATTTGTATGTGTGCCCATGTTTGTGTCCAACAAAATGTGGACTGGCGATCAGTTTGTAAATTTTGCTGGATACTATGTAGGTTGCCATCCTCATAGCGGGGTACCCAAATAAACTCCCACCTCCGTTACTTCCATTGCAAATACAGACCATGGGAGCTAACAGTCCACGTTGAAAGGCAACGCACTTGTCTGTGTTAAATCGACACTGCTAATGGAAAAACAACTAGAAATACTTGGTTTTCATGGAATGTGTCCTTTAATCAGTTCGGCTATGGGCTTGTTATAATTTACAGCTACTCTTCAATATTCCATACGTAACATCTGTAGTTTTTCCACCTACCACTAGGGGTCGCTTATAGCTACAGTGACTTTAGGTAAGGGGTTGTGGAGACTTCAAAGGTGGCGTCCTTTCACACATTTCCCAACATGCAAAGCATGCTAATTCAATGTGTTAAACACGTTTTGTATCTAGTCTATTTTTAAAGTAAGCTAAAGTAAGACTCCCGTAGCACTTTCAATTCTCACGTGTTATGTTATTTACAAATTTACTGTTTGAAAATGTTAATATAGCCTATGTCTAATTAATTCAAAATATTGCCGAAATTTTATTGTATTTTATGTAAAAAATTATATGTGTGAACGGACTAGCCTATCAATTAATTGCTATTAAACAATCTATTGTTTTAGAAATCGACTTAAATGCAATAAATCACTAAATAAATGCGGCATTGGGGCAACCATGATGCAGACTCGCACTCTCCTGGTAGTAGTGTTCGGGCAGTGAAGGACTTAAAGTAAGACTATACTTTCAGGGATCATTTCTATAGTTCTTGACTTGAGAAATGTTTTTCTAAAGTGTTTGGTCTCGCTAACCACGATGATGATTAGTGATACTCCTTTCTGAGCGCGAAGCTGGCAGAGAGTCTTGAATGCTTTCAAATGCTCTCTGTTATTGATGACCGTTTTCCGTCCCTACTAGTGATGGAAAGGAGAGGAGTATGTTCAGAGCGGTATTTTCTATTTGTGAAATATAATTGATTGTATCGATGCCGTGTAGAAACCCCAACTACCCTGCTCTTGTGCGCTGTGATAATTTAGCGGTGTTTATTAATTTGAGAAATATAATTTAGTATACCGATGCAGTGTTGACAATCTATAACCCTACTTTCGTGCGCTGCGAACAAGACCTGAGAGTAGGCGGTATTTGCCCTACCACATATCTAGAAAACCACACTGGCATTAATTTGCTGAAGCACGAGGTATAGGAATATTTTCTTCTGCTTCGAGCTCTTCCCAGCGATTGCTGTCAGTGAACTGCGTAAGAAATTAGAACATGGTTTCTTGTACCATATGATAATTTGATATAGTATAGCCAGTTGCCATGCGATATTCAAATGGCTACCACAGAGGTGCTGAACTGAAGCAAACCTGAAGCACTTAATCCTGCTTTATTTCTACATTTATTTCTATGTCTATTTTATATATTTTACTATATATTTTATATTGAGCCAGCTCTATGAGGGCACCTGCATTTCGATGTATGTAGGATACATTGACAATAAATAAATCTAAATCTAAATCTAAATCACAAAGATAAAGAAAAGACAAGCAAATCATTAACACGAGAGCATTTGGGAGAAAGAAGGAAATGTCCTTTCTATATCTTGAAAAATAGAAGGGAAAGCAAAGGAAAGTCGCACAGTAAGCTAGGACAGAGCAGCGGGCGCATGCAGGAATATGTAAATCCTTTTACACCAAGTGCGACGCACAGGCATAGCGCACGCAGAAATTGCACAAGCGCACATTTTTCAGAATGGGCCTATACTCGTATGAATATCAATTAAAATAAAAACAAGCCTTAAAAATAAAATAAAATATAATATCATATCATATGCATACAAAAAGAATTAGTACAGTATTTGTTATAGGCTACTCCTGTTCAGATGGTGGCGATAATGCACCAAAAATGATTTGCCAATCTCCACAAATTAAAAAGGAAGAAGAAGGAAGAAATAGCAACGACGAGGTGAGGCCAGTGTTGGACGCAGGAAGGCTTGCAACGTTTCACGTTTTGACAGTGTACGTGTACGTGTACGTGTACGTTAACGTATCCATTTGCACGGCAGTCAGGTTTGTGTGTTGTTGAAGCCATTCTTGTTTGTGAAAAGGTGAGCGCGACATTCTAGTTCTGTTGGATCATCTGTTGTTGTGGCCAGTTTCGAAGAGCGCAGAGATTTCGGCAATGTTAATGCTACTAGTACTGTAAACACACTAAAAGCTTCTTGTTGGTTGTTAGTTACGATGATTGTTGTTAAATATGGTCAACATCGGCTACAGTATCTGATCTTTTAGTAAGCTGTTAATTTATCAATCATTTGGGGAGAAGGTTTGAGGCGAATCCGATCTCCTGACAGCCAAAACAAACCTTGGCAGCAGACATGCCTGAGCATTCTGTCGTCTACTTACTGTATTGTGTTGTGTTATAGCGCCCCCAAAACTCAAAATTGAACTCTTAACATAACTGCTATACTATGCAATAATTTAGCGTCAGTTTTATCCAACGTAGGCGTATTACATGGGACAGATATTAGAAATGGGACACTAGCTTGTTTTAAATGTGACAACCTACAGGGGAGGGGTAGAGGACAGTATGCAGAGGATGGATGGTGTAGAGAAGGGTGCCTGCCACTCACACTAAGGGCGATGAAACACTGACTTTTAAACCAGTCCTTTTTTTTTGTAGTTTTCCTTTATTCCTGCAGGTGCATTGACATGATTATGCGCTAAAAGTTTCAGCCTGAATGGTTCATAAATCACACGTCACATTTGCAAATGCTCCATCGGCATATAAATCAATCAGCATATGAATGTCTAAAGTAATTGTAAGATGAGCTATTATCTCTCGATATGGGTTTGATAGAAGACCATGGCACCAAAGAGACGGGCTGCTTCATCTGCCAAGGCAGGTAGTAAGAAGGTTAAAGAAGAAGAGCCTGACACACCAAAGGATGCCTTCACATCTGCTAAAGAGGCGCTTATGGCCACTGCGCCACAGTTGAAAGGAACGCGGAAGCTCGATGAGCACTGTATTCAGCTGTCATCACTTAAAGAGGTGCTATATGTTACCCTGACGTGAACCCTATTCAGTGCAGACCAGACCTCAGGGTTTAAACAGTACCTATTTGTCCTTGACAGGTGTATGAAGATTATGACTGCATGCTCAACCAGACCAATGTTGGTCAGAACAACAACAAGTTCTATGTCATTCAGGTTATAAAAGATGGAAACAGCTATTATTGTTGGAACAGATGGGGAAGAGTGGTAAGTTTGTATTGACCTCAAAATAAATATGATGTTTATCCTAGCATTAGCATTTGAATGTGCATGTACATAGTTGCTTTGACGTGTTTTGGTAACTCAAATTAAGGGAGAAACAGGACAAAACAAACTGACCAAATTTGATAATGCCGAAAAAGCCGTCAAGGACTTTGAGAAGAAGTTCAAAGACAAGACGAAGAACAGCTGGGCCGATCGAACGAATTTCGTGTCTCACTCAGGGAAGTATACTTTAATAGAAGTGGATGGAGAATCCGATGCAGAGGTCAAGGTAATGGCAGTGTGGTGTGTTGTGTGTAGTATAGTGTCTGGTTTGGAGTCCAGCCCTGAAATATAAAGTGTTCCTATCTTCATGTCAATTGTTGTAAAATTACATCTTCACTTAGCTCTCCAAAAAACACATTTACACATACTTTTTATTCAAAGACCATATTTACAATCCAAAGATGATAGAACCCATTGGCTATGTAAATGTGGTCTTTCAAAGAAAGGAGCTCTAAAATAGTGCTAAATGATGTTATATAATTTGACAAGCAAACTGGAACATGTAATCTGGCCAAGATTATAACCTCAAATTAAATAAATAATAAACATTTTATTTTGAATCAAAAGTCAAATGTATACAGTATAATACTACATTCTTTGGAGTTCAGTTGATATGCTTTGATGTCTTGCAGGTGGACATCGTAGATGGAAAGAATATCAAAATCACCAAAAATGTACTTCCATGCACTCTTGGCAAGCCTACACAGGACCTCATAAACCTTATCTTCAGCAACAATATGTTTAAAGAAGCAATGGAGTGTATGAACTTGGGTGGGTGTGTATATCATTGTTTAAGCCTTTCTATTCAGACCCACAAAGTCTTGGAATGATTTGCTTGAAGTGAAATACAGTAAATTGTAAATTATCCAGAAGTAGAGCAAAGTCTGTTTACCCAGACATGTATAAAATATAAAGTATAATATGTTTACATTTAGCCACTAACTACTACACTTTAGGCTATATGAAAATAACAACATGCAATAAAACATTAGTATACTTCTCTGCTGGATTCTCAATGTTATTATTTTAATGTTCATTATCACAACGTGACCAGTCTTCATATCATGCATGTGTGAAAGACATTAAGAAGATGCCTTTGGGCAAACTCAGTAAGATGCAGATCGCTAAAGGCTTTGAGGTGCTGGAGGAGATCGAGGCAGCCATGAAAAATCCAAGTGGGAGACGAAATTTGGAGGAGCTTTCCTCAAAGTTCTTCACAGCCATCCCACATAATTTTGGTCGGAATAGACCACCGGTCATCGACACCACCGACATAATTGAGAAGAAGAAAGAAATGCTTATGGTAAACACCTCATAGGAGAGCTTCCCTTAAAGGAGCTGTCTGACTTTTATAAATGCTCACGTCTACAGTGTTTATTCTGTTTATGTGTCCTAGGTCCTGGCTGACATTGAGCTTGCACAGACTCTGAAATCAGAGACTGAAAAGGCTCAGGAAGAGATGGTGGAGACAGATCACCACCCTCTCGACCAGGACTACAAATCCCTCAAATGCACACTCGCTGTCTTGGGAAAAGATGCGGCTGAATACAAGGTGTTGCATCAAAGAACCGCTTGCCACCACTTTATGATTAGCATTCAGCATTCAATATCTAATACGATATACCCAATGTTCTGTTTGCCTTCGAAGGTCATTGAAAAATACCTGAAAGCAACTGCATGTGAATATAGACATCCTAAACTTCTCCATGTTTGGAAAGTCGATAGAGAGACAGAGGTATGGAAATGTACATAGTATACCTACTTTGACTACATTTCCAACTAATACATTAACACAACTGCCTGCACTTTATAGGGAGAGCGCTTCAGTGAGTTTGCCAACCTGGAGAACAGGCGTTTGCTGTGGCATGGCACAAACATCGCTGTGGTAGCAGCCATTCTGAAGAGCGGACTGCGAATCATGCCCCACTCGGGGGGTCGCGTTGGGCGTGGTGTTTACTTTGCCTCTGAAAATGCCAAGTCAGCATCTTACGGTGAGGCTGTCATCATGATAAAGTAGCTACAGTTAAAAAAAAATTGTTTGTCTTGTTAGTGTTAATGGTTTGTCAATAAAAACATCTTCTGTTTGTTCCGCAGTGCGCACTTCTGCAAACACAGGAGTGATGTTTTTGACCGAGGTAGCGCTAGGAAAGGAGTTCACCATAATCAAGGATGATGGCTCCTTAACTGCCCCTCCCAAGGGCTTTGATAGCGTGGTGGCACGTGGAACAGTGGAACCAGGTACAGTCTGACTGAATATCTAGTCCAGGAAACTTGTTGAACCAATATGGCTTGGTGCCAGCAAGGGCATCAATTTAAAGAGAAGTTAGTTTAAAGGTACTGATGATAATACCACCAAGGAGTATACTGTACCTTTTTAATAGATTTACATACAGCCAAGTTGTTTTTCATCCTTTTTTATTACACTTGTACTACTGTACACATAGAGTACATGTAGTCTTTTTGATAGATCTCTTATAGACCCATGTCCCAATGTATTTAAATCTATGAAGCGTGTGTGTTTGATGTAGTGACTTTACTCCCGGTCTTTCAGACCCTTCTGAGGACATCTTCATAACTCTGGATGGCAACAAGGTTGCTGTTCCACAAGGGAAGCCACTAGAACAAACCCAGTTCAAAGGCAGTTTCTTCTCAAACAGCGAGTACCTCGTCTACAACGAAGGCCAATGTCGCATCCGCTATCTACTGGAACTAAACATGCAGTAATTCAAGAACAGGAGCCATATGTAATCCCTTATGACGGAAACCTCTTCATTGCCTATGGAAGCTTTGTGTCTCTCATTATGGTCTCTTCTATCATCTTGCACTTGTATGCTGCTACTGTATAACCTTTCTACTTGAATTCATACCTGTGCCTTTATAATAGTTTGCTCTGTTAAACTGAATAATGAATAATATACATTTTATTTGCACTAGGTTACTGCATCTCTGTTCGCCTAAAAGTTTTTTTTCTTTCTTTTTTTCACAAATCTATCAGTTTTTCCGAGAGACTTGTTAATTTGCACTAGGATAAATCATTTTAAACACTAATTAGTTTGCTACAATATATGCACCTTTATAGTTATTGTTTTTGCATTTCCAGTTGAAGTGCTGATGCAAATACAAACCATTCCCCCTTAGAATGAAGTAGTCATGTATGGAAGCAATCATTTGCATGCATTTAGAAAATGCTCTAATGTATGTGCACTGTATATTAATATGAACACCGTTTACATTACTGCACTTATAGAATTGTTTACAGAATGAAGTTAAAGATCTCCCAACTCTGTTTGGAATATGATATTTAACAGTTCAAAATTATGCAAAATTAATCATTAAGGTGAATAAAAAATAGTTCTCAATTTCTGCTTTTCTTTTTTTCTTCCTACAATTAGGATAAAGGCAAAACATCACAGCTTGGTTGTTAGTCATATTTGTCATAATGTGTTTGGGAGATTACTGGTAAGGCCTGTTTTCTTAAATATATTTCAAAAACATAATTAAATACTCTGTATCAAATTTCAGTTTATTTAACACAAATACAGTATATGCTCCAGATATTCTTTGTAAATTGTTAGAGAAGCAGTTTGTGAAAAGATGGGCTTCCTGTGATCCAGTAATCTGTGACTACCATCTTTACCATAACACAAACTTAACATCACATTTAGGCCTACCGCTTGACAGCTTTGGACCACTTACTGTATACAATGTATTATCACCACAGTCACAGTAAGAAAAAAGTCTAAAGGCCGTTGAAGGATTGCATCAGGAGGATATAATGCTCATCATGGATCACAAAAAAAGAAAAGTCAGATATCTCAAATTGTACCTTGAAATATCAGCCTTTAAAGCAACTCAATTTAAAAACGATTCAGTAATGCAATATATATTGGACGATATTCAAAGATATTGTCTGATGAATTTTTCTCAATGTGTGTGTGGAACTACCCTTGTGGTTGCGTGTTAAAGCGCTCAACCACAAATACGGTGGTGTTATTTAAACTAAATAGCCTACTGTATTTACCAAGACTGGTGGAATAGCCGGGAACAACACATTTGTTTACACACTCATGTTGTTACACAACATCATAGACATGGACCTGAAAGTTGTCTTTAGTCAGGAACACAATAAAGTGTATAATTCCATACACTTTTATTCCACAAGGGGGAGTCATGGAGTAACATGCTGTATTTAGAGGCAATGTCTTACTACCCCTTAGTTCGTAATGTGATGTTATATACCATATGTTTCGTGATACAAATATTCATACAAACAATTGTGACAGAAATGTATTTTGACAGTCAAACGGGGGCTATCCATGGGATTTATACCGGCTCTTTGTACTGTGAATTGAAATGTTTTCCTTAGCTAGGCTATATATGGTTGTATATGCATGTATGTTTAGATGGCCCTTGTGTGTCCTTTGTTAACCGTAGCAGATTCTGTAATTAAATATTTGGCTTCCCCTACATGGGGTGAGCATTAGGACCCAGCGGTTGCTGGTGCTCTGGTAGAATACAGTGGAGTGTGTGTCTGAAAGAAAAAAGCACACCATACAATGTGTGACAGTCACTGCCCTACACAGCAGAGGACTGCTCTGGGAGACGTGTGTGAGGAGGGGAGAGGAGAGAGAAATGGCATCATCACATTATCCCAAATGAACATGGAAACAAAAGAGAGCTGCTTTTGTTGCTTTACCTGTACGATCAACACAGCCTGCATCTGACAGTCCAATGCCCCTGACCTGATAGCATCCTCAGTGCTAAGTGGACTTGGTGCACATTTGTCTGGATTACCCAATGTCTCCGTTTGGATTATATTGTGTATGGAATCATTTTGGTAATCAGAAATACAACCTGCCATGAACTGCGCTAGAGGCACATCTACATTGGATGATGGGTATGTATTAGTTTGTGGCTTGTTTTCTATAGGTATTGTTTATAAAAAACATGAAAAAAGCATTTGTTTAAAATCATAGAGACTACTTACAGTACATTGAGCATGCTAACCAGTGTGGTATTACTGTATATCTACAGTATATTGATATTAATTATTTCAAAATAAACAATAATATTGTAATGACAACTTTCCAAGAACATTTTTTTTCCTAAACCCTGCCATTCCAAAAAACAAAATTGCTTTTGCAATTAGTCTTGTTCTTGAGTTATTTCAGCCATTCCAGATCTGTTTTGAGAACCTGTGGTAAACACCTTTACATTATCTAGTTGACCTTTGACTCATTGTCTTTCTTTATGATTCCTGTCCCATTAATGTACTATTTATGGCATCACTGTATACAGGAGCTTCAAATGTATCATAAAGATATACCAGTATTTGCAAATTATAGGTACATTAACATTGTTCTATTATAGTTTATTTATGTATGTATGTATGTATTCATGTATTTATTTATTTACTTGTACATATTTAATATCAGTATAACTAATGTTATGTTCTAATATTCTGTTCAGAGATGTTGGAAAAACATATCATCTTGAATACCTGCTCCACATTGTCAATACAATATCCATGAATTGTTTTGAAATGTAACAGTGGTTTGAACTAGTTTCATGAATCCCGAATTAAACAATTATTTATAAATACAATTGAATTAAGATTTCAGCAAGAATTTCTTTAAACCACATCTCCTGAACATTTATTTGAATCACAATTCGAATTCGTAAAATTGCCCCTGGCTATAAGGAGAGGGGTAGAGAATATGTGTGCCTGCCTATGAGCTCTCTATTGTTTGAGGAGTAGAGAGGAATGCAAAGCAATCAACACTAAGGGGTCAGAAGGGCATGCAATGTCTACATTTCAACCCAAAACAACACGGTTTTATTTCAACCACAATGGTGGGTTCCAGACAGGCTGCACTTTTAAATGTGCTGTGTAGAAAATTACCATCTTCTCCAAACCATTAGGGGTCAGCATTTCACCAGAATATAGTGGCGTCCTTATTTCACCCTCACTGTACATATAGTAGGTATAAGACATATCATCAAAACTGATATGTCTTGTACCTCTCTTCATAATATTTGTGGATTTTTTAATGTTTTAAACTAAATACACATAGCACCTTAAGTTGTTACTGTCATCACACTTGTGAAGTAGATATGCTCTCTGTTCACCTATAGGAGATCCAGATTAATGACATCTAAAATGGAGGAAGATGGATTAAGAAGTTGTACAGTGCATGAATAATGGATAAGTCAGGTCCAATGGTTGCCTCCATTCTGAACCGCACAGCGGCAAACCTCACCACTGCCTTGTGGGGGACCCATCCTACGGTCCCGTCCAACGTGGGTGTAGTCACGAGCTCCCAGTCTCAGATCAAAGACCTCATAGGGCTGTTCTGCATGGTGACCCTTAACCTCATCGCCTTGTTGGCCAACACAGGCGTAATGGTGGCCATCGCCCGTGCTCCTCACCTGAAGAGATTTGCCTTCGTGTGCCATCTTTGCGCCGTTGACCTGCTGTGCGCCATCCTCCTAATGCCCCTGGGCATCATATCCAGCTCACCGTTTTTCGGCACGGTGGTGTTCACCGTCCTGGAGTGTCAAGTGTACATCTTCCTCAACGTGTTCCTGATTTGTCTGTCCATTCTCACCATCACGGCCATCAGCGTGGAACGATACTTCTACATTGTGCACCCCATGCGCTACGAGGTCAAGATGAGCATAAACCTGGCCATCGGTGTGATGCTGTTCATCTGGGTGAAGTCCGGCCTGCTGTCTCTGGTCTCTCTGTTCGGGTGGCCGGCATACGGCCGCCAGAGCTCCATCGCGGCGGCTCACTGCTCCGTCCACTGGAGCCACAGCAGTCTCAGGAGGGTGTTTGCTGTGCTTTTCTGCACCGTGTGTTTCATGATTCCCGCCGTGGTCATCTTCGCCGTTTACTCTGCCGTGTACAAGGTGGCACGCTCGGCCGCCTTACAGCAGGTTCCCACGGCGACCACGTGGGCCAGCGCCAACCCCTCCAAGGACCGCTCAGACTCCATCAACAGCCAGACCACCATAATTGCCACCACCCGCAGCCTGCCCCAGAGGCTGTCACCAGAGAGGGCCTTCAGCGGGGGCAAGGCCGCCCTGACCTTGGTGCTTATCGTCGGACAGTTCCTGCTCTGCTGGTTGCCTTACTTCACCTTCCACCTGCAGATGTCTCTGAGTGCTTCCACGCACAGTCCCGGGGACTTGGAGGAGGCCGTGACGTGGCTGGCGTACGCTTCCTTCGCCGTCAACCCATTCTTCTATGGCCTCCTGAACAGGCAGATTAGGGAGGAACTAATGAAGTTCCGGCGCTGTTGCGCGACGCAGCCCCTGGAGTTGGGAACGTCCAGTCACGAGGGCTCGCTTCAAGAGAACTTCATGCAGTTCATTCACAGGACCACCAGCAGCACGGTGGAAAGCCGCTCCAACCCCAGCCCCAGGCACACCAGCACAGAGCGGGGGGTCAGGATCCCCGGACAGATCCCTGAGGAGCATGGCTAGCTAGCTACTGTGCCCCCCAGACTATACTCCTGTACTGTAAGCACCATACAGTGTTTGTTTGATCAAAGAAGGCTTTGTTATCGTATGCCATTCATGTTTTGGGTGTTATTGTCTACATGGCTGTTGTAATAATATATTTATATATATTTTATTATCTGTTTATTATGTATTGACTTAAGATGTTATCGTTTAATTCAGCCTGGAAGTGTATTATAGTCATGTAATAAAATTAATTAATTAAGAAGAATTCCATGGCATTATAGGGTACTTATTTCAAACTCGTAAATAAATGTGTTCATACTGTATGTAACCAAAATAAGATTGACTTTCAGAATTAGTTGTTTATCCAAATATACAATAAGTAGGTCATCTCTAACTAAACAACAGGTAGGCTATTTAAAAAAAGGTACTGTTGTGATAATGACCCTACTGTAGCCTAAATGGTATTCTAAAGTGCATTACTTAATTGTCATTGTTATAAAATTATAGGTTAACATCAATTTGGAATTGACCACATGTAAGTTTTAATGCTATACGCCTGACATTAGAAGGACAAATGCTTGAGAACCCAAAGCTATCCCTCTGATTGTAAACCTGTCCCTGGTTGTCATGTATTGTGCAGCTCTGAACCCCCATAGCAACAAGGTATTTCTCTGAATGGATACTTTAGATGCTGTAGATCCTGATTGGAGACAAGTGCATGTGGCTCTCTCCTGCTCTATTGATTACACACGGCCTGTAGCGTAGCTAGAGCAACATTAGCATGTGAATAGGGGCTATGAGTAGCTAATGCTAAGCCATTGCCTATGAATAGACACATTATAGTAGGACAAATATATTGGTTTTGAAATGGAAATCATTACTGGGCATTGATAATGCTCTGACATTGATAGAGTGCTATTTTATGGCAGACTACTCTTTGTATTGGTCTCTTACAAACAGCTGATAAGTCGTAATAGAATACACAAATTACAGTAAGTAATAGCAAACATGTTGCTGTGCAGAATCTGAGTCATATACAATAAATTATCGCTCTAAATAGTGGTTGTGTATGTGTTTATTTGTCATGTTGAGCTGTACAGCCGGTAGCTATATAAATACATACCAGATGCACTACATTACAGCCTGATCGGCATACAAAAACAGATGGGAAAATCCCATCTGCACAAATTATTTCCTTGTGTGGTCCTGGAATAAAATTATTATAATAATATTCCACCCCACCCTCTCCCTATCTATAAATGTCTCTAGCAATTAATTTAATGAGAGTGTTCGTGTACACACCAATAACAAAGTTGTAACATTCACATCATTATGTGCCTTCCACCAAGGACCAAACATTATTTTGGGCACACACACGCATTAAAACATCTTAATAAAACCACAAAATAGGTTCAGTATCAAAACTTTTTGACATTTAAAAGCATATATTATATTCAAACAGGTATATAGGCTAGTCTCTGTCATAATCCACTCTTTTACTCTCAGACGATTCTGGTTATCTAATGTTTACACAGAAAAAAGGTCTAATATCAACACACCCATGATAAAGTACTCTGATATTTTTCCTTTTAAACCTATTAGGTTGTGAGAGCATAGCTATATAAGGGAAGGGCTTTAGAGCATGTTTTAAGAATTATTAGAAGTCTGATCAAAAAAAGTGTAATGTACAGTATTTGTCTGTTTGAGGTTTCTGCAATGCCAAGTAGCCTCTGGTCCAAATTAGGCAAGAGCAACAGCCATATCTGGCAGCTTGTAGAACTAGTGTGATCTCAACAAATGTAATGCACATAACTATGAAAGATTCACGTCAATCCATGCAATCTTCTCAGTCATTCAATAAAAACTATTTAATATTGTTTGATATTATTTTTCAAATGTACTTAACCTATTTATCCTACTAATGGTGTGTAAGGTCAACAATATTGATAGTACTGTATGGAAAATGTTGGTAGTTATTAAACTTGAAAAACCAGGACATAAAACTTAAATTAGAAACATTTACAAAAGTTAATATTCCTACAGTTGCTACAGTACATATCAAATCACATTATACACATTTAAAGGTCAAAATGCTTAAATTGTGTTATAGCACCCCCAAAGGGGTACAAACGATTCCTATATACCAAGTGAAAACTGTTAAAGATACACAGTAGGTCTACTGCATGTCTGGATGAAATGAGATTCACAAATCCCTATCCTTGTTGGTATAATTTGTGTAGGCCCAATGTTTGACTTCTGGACAATTTTTTTGTTTTTGTTTGTTAGTTTTTTTTTATGTGTGAAATAAAATTTTGTCTGATACTGCTCTAATCAATAAACCTTCAATATAGCCATGCAATTTAACAGCAGTGTTTTTTAAGTGTTTATATTGTTTTATTCCCTTGAACGCAAATTTCTTAATTTAATAAATAGAAAACCAGTGGCCACTAGAGTGCGCCAAACACAAATTCATATATCACAATCGTGTTTTCAATCCTGCTGTCCATGGTCCGCTGCTAGAAATTCCAATGTTTGCTGGTAATTATTTCAGTTTGATATTTGAACTGTCGAATAAGGCACTATGTTACAGGCTGTATAAGTCCCTATTGGTGATTGTAGCAGTGTGTGTCTTTGTAAATAAGACATTCAGGCTATTGCTGTTACTATTATTCAAATGCTGCAGTCAATGTATTGAACCAATTGGTGTGGCCTTTACATTGGAAATCGATATGCAGTAGCAGGCATATCATACATATACTGTATATATACACAACATGCATATTGTTTCAGTCGAGAAAATGCTGGTATTGCTGTAGCTTACTACAGTATAACCTACATGCTTTGTTTTTGGCCTGATGTGCAAAACGGTATGTCTAAAGAACATGCTCTCTTATAACTGATTTTCCATGAATGTGCAAATTAAATAATCACGATTAGAATTACTTTATTTGAAAAATATACTTTCATTTTATGATACAGTATGTTTGCATTAACCTGTAAACAAATCCCTTCCGTCTGACATCTTAGTTTAGTGGCAAAACATCCCTGTGGAAAGTATAGAAAAGACACTCATATAAAATAGGCCTATTATCACGCATTAGGCCTGGAACAGGCTGACAGAACTAATGGAGCAAAATGCATTACTATTAGGTAGAGTGGTACATATTATTGAAGTTTTCTGATGCTGACAAATTGTGATGTTCCAGTAGCACAATAACAATCCCTGCCATGGAACATTTGCAGAAACACTGAGGCTACCAACTGTGTCTATTTAGCACTAAGAAAATGCAACTCTCCTAAGAAAACTGTGATTAATCTTAAATTATCATTGAATCTATTATTTTGGTGAGTCTAAATGCACTACTAACTAACAAGGTATTTTGCCCCTTAGTAATGACCGGCTTCAAAACATTCTCACACAGGTCTAAATGAGCCAATCCATTTGGCCTGTCACACGGAGCATGCCTCATGACTCATGGGCCCTAAAAGCCAATAAAGAGATTCCTCATCCAGTGGTAAAGCAGCCAGCAGCCCAATATGCTCCATCAGGAAGCTGGTGACAGGCCAGTGGCCGTTGCTTCATTCCATTCTGCCTCTTCTCTGCTGGAGAAGCATGCGCCATGAGCACCGCAGGCAGGCTAGCGGAGACACATGTCAATATGGAGGATATGGAGGAGATAGACCGGTCTCTGTGGTCCCCACAAGTGTCAACACAAAAGAATGCAGCAAAACAGATAGACGTTGAGTTGGAAGTATGTGGTGAAGGTGTGGATTCTACCAGAAGGCCTCTGGTTCAGGACAGGGATCCCAAAGGAATCAACACATGTCTAAAGGTAACAGCTCACTTGTGTAACCACTAACCTAGCATACAAACACTACACATGCTGAGCAAAGCATTGATCTCCCTGCAGTTTGATCAATGCTTTGTTCAACATGCTTTAAATATCACCACTGAATTACATGTAACTGTTGCAAGAAATACATCAATCAATCAAAATAAATTATCCTTAGATATATATGTCCTCATACAATTGTTTATAAACAGATATAATTTAATATATATCTAGATTACATTATTATTATTAATACTGATTCAGAACCTGTGTCGGTGATGTGATGAAGATACCCTGACTATACAATGATATGTGCGTAATGCAAGTTAAAGTTAGAATGTGATACAATATAATTAGAATTATGTTTACCAACCAATTGCCAGAGTTAAAAGGAACGAGCAAAAGTTGCACAGCAAAAAAACAATCTCAAGAAATCAAAGTGTCAGTACAAGACAATTTGGTTATATTTAATAATATTTGGCTATTTTCTAGCAGGGCTGTTTTGCTGTGTGCACCATTCTGTCCTAATGGACATCCAAGGAACATAACTGAACAAGCCCTATATGTTAACACCCCTGGTTGTGCAGTGTTTGAGTTTTCCAGGCTCTCCGTGTGGCGCAAACCGATTAGTATTTTCCTGCTTTATTTTGTGTTTACTCGTGAGGTGACCTTCGAGGATGTTATAGCGGAGCCTGGTTTGGTGCGGAGCTTTGACAAGGTGTGGCTGTGGAGCCACGCCTTGTTTGAGGTGTCCAGACTGTGGAGCTACCGCCTCATTTCCCTGCTGTTGGCTGTGCCCGTCTCACTGGCGGCAGGGATCATCTTCGCTGTCCTCAGCTGTATGCACATTTGGTATGGATTAGAGAGGCCGACGTACTGTACAGTAGAGGCGTGATTATTCAGTGGATTTGAGTGGTTCATTATACAAGACTTTGTAGGTGTTCATTAATTTAGGTTTTACTATATATTATTATTTGCATTGTTACAGTATAAGCATTAGCAGTGTTGTAATACTGTGCTAACAAGGGTTGTTTTGCCTCCACCTCTCCAGGTTCATCATGCCATGTGTACAGCTCTGCCTCATCAAAATGTATTGGGTGCAGAGTGTATGGAGCAATGTGCTGAACATTGCTATTGGCCCTTTCTTCACTAGTGTTGGAAAGTGCTGTGGTAGCATCAACATTCGTTTGGCTACAGACTAAATCTATCATCCTGCTGCAATATACAGTACAGTTAATGGGGCTGGGATTGAATGGAGGATATTAGATAGACTTAAAGTAATCTCAATCAATGTTTCAATTCCTGATATTTAAGGCTGATTGATCCAGGGCAATCAAATAAAGATGCCACCTACTCTTCATTCATGAAAGTGTTTCCATTAGTGGTGTGGCTTGTGACATTTCTGTAGAAATGACAACAGCAGTTTGCCCACCAGTGCATATACTGTAGGCAGACATAAAAATACTTTGGTGGTCCAATATTTAAGCTGACCACGTATATAGTAGGATACTACTGTAATCAAATGCTTTACTGCAATGTAGAGAAATTGTCTAATTGAAAATTAAATCCTTGCTAATTGTATACTATTATTAACTACTCCAAACATGAGTTTCAGAACGAGTCAGAGCAGGGTGAACATAGATGTAATTCATTAAATAAATCATGGGTCCATTTATTATAATAGTTCTGATTAGCAAACATTGACAATACTATTGACTAACAAACACAGGCCTTACCCATTATTAATTAAATATGCTGCAGGCTACAGCTGGTCTTACCCTAATGAGACATCTGTTCTATTAAAGTGACCTGCTAACCTGCCAGCTACTGTACATGTGATGTATGTACAGTTTGTTTATATGTGTGTTAGTGTAGGCCAGAGTTTCAATATACAATATGTAAATGGAGAACACCAATGAAGTACTGCTTAGAAAAGTTAATTATATACTGTAATTAAGAATGAAAGCAGATTAGGAAATGTATTTGTATGTACTGTTTACATTGTCCCACAATAAAGGCTGTACAATTAATTTGCATGAGATAAGTGTAAGCAGGTCAGAATCATAAAATATGCTATATGTAAATATAGTACAACTTTATAAAAAGTTATATAACCATACAGCTACACGTCAGCTCACTGTTTATGTTTGGAACACCTGCAAACGTGTGGGCAACTATAGGAGAAGAGAAAGTTGGGATCCTCTGTAGAGAGGAGTACGGGGAGGAGATTAAAATAGAAACACATGGTTTCAACAGGAGAAAAACTATTGAGAAATGCCCCATTAAAAGATATACCGGTATTTGGAATCTCCTACATGTTTCTATGGTACTTTATCTATTATATATATATATATTAGACAGCTTGAATGAAACTCACTCCATTAGAGATTGTTTACAGTCGTTACATTCTCAGTTGGCGTAGACCTCTGGATTTTCTTAAACTATTGGCACACATTTTAACCAATTGGCTACAACTGCTTGTATTGCTAGGTCTAGCTCTACAACCGGCACCATTGTTGGAACAACATTTAGAAAGAAACGTTGTTCGACATCATCGCACTTAACCACCCCCACTGGTCACTGATTGGTCCACCATTCAGAGTGGCGGAACAAACCTTCACGTGAACAGGGCTTTCAGACTATAGAGTGCAAGTTGGTCAGAGCCAGGCTAGAAGTGAAATAATACAACTGTAGATCGTAAGACAAATGTTAAGGTTTACCATCATGCTATTTCGTACAGTAAGCAGACCTTCGTTCATATTTCTGAGTAGAACCAGCCTCCCAATGCTGTGTTATTGTACGTTGACTTAAGGCATTAGCCAGAGCGGTGTAGCAGGGACTGACATCCATAGGGCACCGGCATGCTCTACATGACTGTGTGCAGGGCTATTTCTGTCCTGCGTCCACTGGGTCTGTGCGGCCTCTCTCCCCGGCCACTCCCGAGAATACTGTTCTAATTGGGCTGGCTCCTGCTCACACGCACTGGTGTCCCATTCCAGCACTGTGTCATTCCCCTTGTGCCTCTGCCACAGGGGAACAAAGGGGAACAGGGGCAGGCAAGGAATGCTTACATTCCCAGCGTATACCATTTAAACAGCGACAGGGAGTTTGGTTGGAGCGGTGCCGGTGGGAATAGGGGCTATTAAACCTGCCATTGACTTTCTTCTTTCTACGCACACCCTTTAGAGTACTCATCAGGCTGCACTGTACACTATTTGTTTATGCAACCCGGATATAGAAAGTTGTGACTGATGGCAACAACTGCACATCTTAGGGAACACCGAATCACAGTTTATTTTTAAGACTGTATTGCATTTTATAGTATTGGCCGTCTGTAAAATGTCCATGTAAAGTTTCAGGACCTACCCTAACTCATTTCTCTCCTGCGTTAAGTGGGTCTCTATTTAGTCTGATTTAGACGTATGGGCCACTTTACACAGATTAGCGTACAACTATGGCATTCTCCATTGTGTTTGGAGTGCATATGGAATATAGTTAATGCTAAACTAGCAATGCTGGCGAGGGAGAGGTTGGTTACATGTGCACTGCCTCGCCCTGTGGTGGAAATTCATGGTACCATGCAAGCCCTGCCCAGCTAACCAAACATCTCTGTGTGAAATGTGACACAGGGATGGGTTCCCCTTTAAGGCATACCGCTTTCCTCTTCTGTGTGCGTTACATATTGTGTGTGTGCATGTGTGTGTGTGTGTGTGTGTGTGTGTGTGTGTGTGTGTGTGTGTGTGTGTGTGTGTGTGTGTGT